>JAJMAX010000017.1:0-141194 GCA_030565105.1 Vanderwaltozyma verrucispora
AAAAAGCAAAAGCCCCACGTGGACTCTGGACTTTTCAAAAGTCCAGCCATGCCTACACAAAACGTAACGTAACGTAACGTAACGTAACGTCAAAAATTATATAATGAAAGTGGCAGTTTAGTGCAAATAAAATGAGGAAGAAATCACCTTATAGAAAATACGACATAGAATATATATCCCATCCCGTTCCTCACTAAAAATTTTCACTAACATAAAACATATAATTCAGATTCTGCATAAAACGAATCGAGCGGACTGGACTGGACTGCATTGATTATATTTTAAGTTCTGTTATTCTTCGTTGTTCTCCAGTATCATTGCACACGTCAGCGTACTAAACAAGTGGCTGCACCGCAGCAACGCGGGTAACGAGAAAAGGGGGCAGGCAGATGTCGTCTACAATGACTGGCAGTGCATTTGTTATATTCAGATCATGTGACAGAGCATGCTTGTATATCTCTTTGCACGGCGGTTCAGATCGGTGTGTGTGGTTCTTGGCCTGTTGCTGCGGCTGCTGCTTCTGTTGCTGCTGCACACACGCCACAACTGTGGCGTGTGTGCATATGTGCCGGAAGCGGCTAGTAGGCCACAGATCTGTGCCACTCCCGCAGACGGTCCAGGGAATGCAACAGGGAACCCTCAATCAATCTCGAGAGAACAACTAAAATAGTGGAAATGCACTGGGATGAGATGAGATGAGATTAGATGAGAGACTAATCATTATGAGACATACTACGATTCAACGCAACCACACGCTTTAGACTCGTTGGGCTTATAAAGGATTGAGATCAAGGATTGCTGATTGTTAAACTGCTCGGAATGGGAATGTACCATTTTTATTTCTCTCTCTGTTAGCACCAGGACTTTGAGACGTTGTACTTAAACAAGCAATGAATGAATAACTGTGGTATTCACTGTTATCGGTTTATACTTTGTTATAAGAAATTAATTCTATTCCATTTAATTTCATTTCAAGTACAGAGTATTTTTTTCATATTCATATTCGTATATAAGAGAGATCCAAATACATATATTTCTATCTCATTGTCTTGTTTAATTTGTATACTTGGTATCTTGCTATAGTCATCTCTTAACAAACTATATTCTCATCTATAACCAAAAACAGTATAAAAATTAGTTATGACAAATAATATACTAACTAAACAATACTGGAAAGAAGTTAAAGAAAACTTTACAATTGTAAATGAAAATGAACATGAGAATGAACATGAAAACAATAGTATATCAAATTCAAATGATAAAGCAAATTCATTTGTTAAGAATGAACATGAGATAATTACTCAAAATGATTTAGACTCAAATTCAACACAATCGATTTTAAATGGGAACTTAAATTCAAATTTAAATAAAGATTTAGATATTAGACATTTATTAACAATAGCAATTGGTGGTTCGATTGGTACTGGTTTGTTTGTAAACTCAGGTTCTGCATTAAATACTGGTGGCCCAGCATCATTAATTATTGGTTGGTTGATTATTTCTTCTGCATTGTTTACTGTAATTAATGCATTAGGTGAATTAGCATCAACTTATCCAATTGTTGGTGGGTTTAATGTTTATATGACAAGATTCATTGACCCTTCTTTTGCATTCTCAATTAATTTAAATTATTTAATTCTATGGATTATTTCACTACCTTTAGAACTAGTCGCTTCATCAATTACTATTAAATATTGGAATGATAAAATAAATTCTGATGCATGGGTTACAATTTTTTTCGTTTTAATTGCACTAATAAACATGTTAGATGTTAAATCATATGGTGAAACTGAATTTGTTATGTCGATTATTAAAATTTTAGCAATTATTGGTTTCGCAATTTTAGGTATAGTATTAACTGTTGGTGGTGGCCCTACTGGTGGTTATATTGGTGGTAAATATTGGCATACTCCAGGTGCATTTAATGGTAATTCTGCAGGCTCACAATTTAAAGGGTTATGTTCTGTTTTTGTAACTGCTGCATTTTCTTATTCTGGTGTTGAAATGACTGCTGTTTCTGCTGCTGAAAGTAAAAATCCAAGAAAAACTATTCCAAAAGCAACAAAAAGAACTTTTTGGTTAATTACTTTATCATATATTTTTATTTTAACTTTAATTGGTTGTTTAGTACCATATAATGATAAAAGATTATTAAATGGTTCAAGTTCTGTCGATGCTGCCTCTTCACCATTAGTTATTGCTATTGAAAATGGTGGTATTAAAGGTTTACCATCATTAATGAATGCAATTATTTTAATTTCATTATTATCAGTTGCAAATAGTTGTGTTTATGTTTGTTCAAGAATTATGGTTTCAATGGCATTAACTGATACTTTACCAAAAGTTTTCAGTAAAGTTGATAGAAAGGGAAGACCATTATACGCAACATTATTTACTTTATTCATTGGTTTACTATCATTTATTGCAGCAAGTGATAAAGAAGAAGAAGTATTTACATGGTTAAGTGCACTATGTGGTTTATCAACGATTTTTTGTTGGATTGGTATTAATTTTTCACATATCAGATTTCGTCAAGCAATGAAATTTAATAATAGATCATTAGATGAATTACCATATTTATCACAATCAGGTGTTATCGGTTCTTGGTACGGATGTGTGATATTAGTATTAGTATTAATTGCATCATTTTGGGTTTCATTGTTCCCAATTGGTTCTTCAAAAGCTGATGCAAATGCATTTTTTGAAGGTTATTTATCATTCCCAATTTTAGTCGTTTGTTATGTTGGACATAAATTATATTACAGAAATTGGAGATTCTTAAATCCAATTGAAGAAATTGATTTGAACGCTGATAAACTAGATATTGATCTTGAAGAAGCGTTAGAAATTAAAAGATTAGAGAAGGAAGAGTTTAATAAAAAGTCTTTCTTTATGAAAGCTTTAGATATTTGGTGCTGATCATCAAATGTTTTCAAAACTCTGTGTATATATCTAAATCTGTACTCTCTCTCTCTCTCTCTCATACACTCTTTCTTTCTTTCTCTCTCTCTCTCTCAAAGAAAATAGAAAAGAAAAGAAAGACATTGCATATAAATATTTAATTAGAATATTTTAATCACAATAATTACAGCTTATAAATTCAAACTAGTTCCGTGTATTTATATATCACTGCTAACTCTAGCTTTATTTCACTCTATTACTGTCATTTCACCATTAATTACCCTCTTCACCGCACTCAATAGTGCAAAAAAAATTTTACTGCTAAAAGATATGACGAAATGGCAATAATGCCAATAAAAATATGCATATTTGGTATTGGGTTAGCATTTATAGTTGTGTGTTTGTGTATATATATTAATACAATCCATTTCTAGTCATTTACAGTTACAGTGGCGATTGATTTGACGAAACTTATATAGAAATCTGGTACTAGGTTGTCAGTTTGATTAATATAGTGGTAAATTAAAATATATATATATAATAGTCATCGTCAAGAAGCTAGGAAAATGTCAATTTCTCATTCAAGATTTTATGAAAACAAATACCCAGAAGTTGACGATATTGTTATGGTCAACGTTCAACAAATTGCTGAGATGGGTGCCTATGTTAAATTATTAGAATATGATAATATCGAAGGTATGATTTTACTTAGTGAATTATCACGTAGACGTATAAGGTCTATTCAAAAATTGATTCGTGTTGGTAAAAATGATGTCGTTGTTGTTTTACGTGTTGATAAAGAAAAAGGTTATATCGATTTATCAAAACGTCGTGTCTCATCAGAAGATATTATTAAATGTGAAGAAAAATATCAAAAATCTAAGACTGTTCATTCAATTTTAAGATTTTGTGCTGAAAAATTTCAAATTTCATTAGAAGATTTATATAAATCTATTGCATGGCCATTAAGTCGAAAATATGGACATGCATATGAAGCATTTAAATTATCAATTATTGATGAAACAGTTTGGGAAGGGATTGAACCACCATCAAAAGATGTTTTTGAAGAATTAAAACTTTATATTTCAAAAAGATTAACTCCACAAGCAGTTAAAATTAGAGCAGATGTTGAAGTTTCATGTTTTGGTTACGAAGGTATTGATGCCATTAAAGAAGCTTTAAAAGCTGCAGAAGCTATGTCAACTGAACAAATGCAAATTAAAGTTAAATTAGTCGCTGCACCATTATATGTTATTACTACACAATCATTAGATAAACAATTAGGTATTGAATTATTAGAAAAAGCAATTGAAAAAATTACAGAAGTAATTACAAAACATAGTGGTGTTTGTAATATTACAATGTCACCAAAATCTGTTACAGCAACAGAAGATGCTGAATTACAAGCTTTATTGGAAAGTAAAGAATTAGACAACAAATCTGATTCAGAAGATGAATCAGATGATTCTGATTTTGAATAATCGTAAAGAAAAATCCTATCCAATAATTAAAAATCACAAATTAACATACATACTAGGAACTCATCATTTACATTTCATAAACCATTAATATATAATTATTATATAAAGGGAATCACACACACACACATATATAGCTATAAGAATGGGATAAATTTCAATGAAGACAAACATTTCTTATTAAAAATATCAATTGCCACTTGTAATGATAACATGCATTAGTAATACCTCCATACTAGTTTCTTTATCATTGTTAAGCATTTATTCATTATTCACCATATTAAGACAACGCCTTCCCACTATAACAATCTAAATTGAGGTAGTTTTGAGGAGCAGAACAAGAGGATAATCATTTCAAGGAAAATGTAAATATGATGAAAACGAAACAAAGTGTATTGGATTGGTGCTTGTCCATTTGGGAAAGTATATAAACAAGGAGATATTGATAAATTTTGTAAGGAATATTTTCTGTTTATTGCTGAAGTATTTAAAAGAACGTTAGTGTCTAAGCAAGAGGGGAAACAGAGAGTTAAAAAAGAGAGAGAGAATATCTGAAATAGAGAAGTTGTTATTGTTGTCATGTCATCACGTCCAGCTGTTCATTCAGGGACTTGGTATTCTGATGAACCAGAAGAGTTAAATAATCAATTAGGGAAGGTATTGGAGAATGCAAGTAAAAAAAACGATTGTGTCAAAGGTGCAAGAGTTATTATATCACCACATGCTGGTTACAAATATTGTGGTGAAACTATGTCATATTCATATTCTTCATTAGATTTGAATGAAAATACAAGGAGAGTATTTATTTTGGGTCCTTCACATCATGTTTTTTTCAGGAATCAAATATTTTTAAGTGCATTTGATTCAGTTGAAACACCTATTGGTAATTTAAATATTGATAAGGAATTTAATGAAGAATTAATTGGTAATGTTGATGCTGATGAAAAGAAGAAATTGTTTAATTATATGGATAATGAAACAGATGTAAGTGAACATTCATTAGAAATGCAATTTCCAATGTTAGTTAAAACGATTAAATATAGAAATTTATCATTAGAAAATATTAAAATTATACCAATGTTAATTTCACATAATACAGAAGAAATTGATACAAAAATTTCATCACTATTAATTAATTGTTTTAATGACCCAACAAACTTATTTATCATAAGTAGTGATTTTTGTCATTGGGGTCGTAGGTTTCAATTTACTGGTTATGTTGGAAGTTTTGAAGAATTACATGAATCCATTAATGAAGAAACAGAAATTGAAATGTTAACATCAAGGAGTAAATTACCACATCATAGAGTTCATATATGGCAAGCAATTCAAATTTTAGACGAATATGCAATGAATGTTTTAAATAATTCAAAGAATTTTGAAAAATATAGTAATTGGAAGAAATATTTAAGTATTTCAGGTAATACAATTTGTGGATCAAAACCAATTCAGTTAATTTTAAAAATGATTGAAATAAACAGTAAAAAAAATAGCCAGAAAGATGCTAATGATGATGATATCAAATTTTATTGGCCATTTTACTCACAAAGTTCAAAAGTTGAAGATGTCAATGCTAGTAGTGTAAGCTATTCATCTGGTTATGCAGTATTATGATAAGAATTAAAGAATTCTAACTATATATAATTTTATGTTAAATTAATAAATAAATAAAATAAAAATAACGAGTTAAAAAGATAAAAAAGACGTTTTTATTATTAATACTAAATATATAGAATAAAATATATAATTAATTTTTATAAAATAATAAGATTTTAAAATCTTTAATATCTTTCGAGAACATATGTCATTTCATTATAAGAACTATTAAATAAAAAAGGGAAACTTAGTAAAAAGGATTCATAATTTTGTTTTAAATAGTAATTTAAGCTCTGGCAACGTGTTCAACTAAATCGACAACTCTGGTGGAGTAACCGTATTCGTTATCGTACCAAGAAACTAACTTGACGAAAGTTGGGGTTAATTGAATACCGGCTTCAGCATCGAAGATGGAAGATCTAGAGTCACCTAAGAAATCGGAGGAAACAACCATATCTTCAGTGTAACCTAAGATACCCTTTAATTTACCTTCAGCAGCAGCCTTGACGGTCTTCTTGATTTCATCGTAAGTGGTTTCCTTAGCTAAGTTAACAGTTAAATCAACAACGGAGACATCAACAGTTGGGACTCTGAAAGCCATACCGGTTAATTTACCTTGTAATTCTGGTAAAACCTTACCGACAGCCTTGGCAGCACCAGTGGAAGATGGGATGATGTTAGCAGAAGCAGTTCTACCACCTCTCCAATCCTTGTGGGATGGACCATCGACAGTCTTTTGGGTAGCGGTGGTGGCGTGAACAGTGGTCATTAAACCATCCTTGATACCGAAGTTGTCGTTGATAACCTTAGCTAATGGAGCTAAACAGTTGGTAGTACAAGAAGCGTTAGAAACGATCTTTAAGTCAGAAGTATATTTGTCTTCGTTAACACCCATGACGAACATTGGAGCAGTACCAGATGGAGCAGTGATAACACACTTCTTGGCACCAGCATCAATATGTTTTTGAGCAGTGTCTAATTCCTTGAAAACACCAGTGGAGTCAATGGCGATATCAATCTTTTCAGCACCCCATGGTAAGTTAGCTGGGTCTCTTTCTTGGAAGACAGCGATTTTGTGACCGTCAACGATGATGTGTTTGTCATCGTAGGTAACTTCACCAGCGTATCTACCGTGAGTAGAGTCGTATTGGAACATGTAAGCAGCATAGTCAACAGAGATAAATGGATCGTTGATAGCAACAACTTCAACGTCTTTTCTTTGCAAAGCAATTCTCATAACTAATCTACCGATTCTACCGAAACCGTTAATAGAAACTCTAACCATTGTGTATTTATTTATATTTGTGATTGAAACTATTGTCTCTGGGTATCTGATATTAAAAGTGAAAATAAAGAAGAAGAATAAATAAATAATGAAAAAAATTAGTAAGAACAAGTTTTAAGTAAAGAATATTAATATATTTAAATAAATTAAGTCCTTTATATATTAAAAAAAAGCGAATTGAAAAGATGAAAAGGTGAGAAGAAGTTGAGAAAGTTGAGAGAGTTGAGAGATGAAAAAAAAAAATAACTAACTAAATGAATAATAAATGAATGAAAAAAAAGAAGGGAAGTGGAAAGAACTGTAGAGAAGAGTAAATTTCTAATGGTAGTGATTGTGATTGTGATATTGCTTGTAATTGTACTGTTTGCTTTAGAAATAAATGGTTTTTGTAGAAGAGAGGAATACAAATACCTGTAAATTATGCGGTTAGTTTTGAGAATTCAGTTGAGGCCATTAAACCATCAAACAATCGATTACCATCAAGAACAACAACTACTACTCTTCCACTAGCCAAACACCATCAAATATACTTTATTGTGTTGTATATTGCACATTGCACATTGCACAACAAGTGAAGAAATTCATTTGGGCACAAATTGAAGGAAGTTGCAGTTTAGTTGACAAACGAGGTGAGGGAGTGAACGAGCTTCCTGTAAATCAAGACTAGACTGTCGCATTTACCAGCAGACATAAAACGTATATCAAATACTCGGCTGCCCGTGTGCTCCGTGCGGTGTATGGTTGCAGTGGGACAGGGGGCTGCAAATTACAGGAAGTCCGGATTGCTTGACATCCCGTGCTGCGTTTAGTGGACTCCCGCTCTGGGCAGCGTGTTCTCTTTCCCTTTTTCCCTGTGCTGTACGTACGTATGCAGGTGCGGTATTTCTCATTCTGTTGAATTCCATTCTATTCCGCTCCGTGCTCGATGGTTGTGGGTGCGGTGCGGTGTCTTGACGCTGTTTTTCCCGTTGACAGAGATCTGCTCTTTTTGCGGGCTCAGTTGTTTGGTTTACAGCCGTTGCGGTTGTAATGGAAAGAGCACTGCAGGGAGGGTAAATGTTAGGGTATGGTTGTGTTTAGGGGACTGGTTAGGTGTTTGCTGGGTTTGCGTTTGGACATGTAGACGTGTGATAGCACGTGACATTACCAATTGTATAGCTTATACAGTCAAAATCTTATAAAGATGTAACAACATTCATACAAGATATACTTTCACTATCAATATTGTATATCAAAATAGTAAACTTCGACAATAGTTGTATGCTATAATTAGATTACTAAACTAGAATTAAGAAAGAAAGAAAAAAAACTGTGTATTTAAAGATAATGATTGCCAAATCCATTGGCAATCATTATCTTTTGTCAATTCATATATAAACCATTGTCTTTATATATGAACGGTCTTGTATTATTTACATTTAATTCTCACTTGCACTATCATTATATTATTTCTTAAATTGTTGTTCTTATATCTACAAAACTCAATCATGCCTGCTCCTCACGGTGGTGTCTTACAAGACTTATTGGAAAGAGATTCAAATATTAAAGATTCATTGATTACTGAATTCAATGAATTAGTTGGGAAACAACTTGTTTGGAATTTAACTGAAAGACAATTATGCGATATTGAATTGATTATCAATGGTGGTTTCTCACCATTGAATGGTTTCTTGAATGAGGATGACTACAATTCTGTAGTAAATAATATGAGATTGAAAAATAATTTAATTTGGACAATTCCAATTACATTGGATGTTAATGAATCATTTAAATCAAAATTAAATTTAAATGATAGAATTGCATTGATTCAAGATAATGAAATTCCTATTGCTATTTTAAATGTTAAAAGTATTTATAAACCAGATAAATTAATTGAAGCTGAAAAAGTATTTAGAGGTGATATTGAACATCCTGCAATTAAATATTTAAATAAAACTGCTGGAGATTATTATATCGGTGGTGATATTCAAGCAATTCAATTGCCTGTTCATTATGATTATTTGGATTTACGTAAAACACCAATTCAATTAAGATCAGAATTTAAATCAAGAAATTGGAATAAAATTGTTGCTTTCCAAACAAGAAATCCAATGCATAGAGCACATAGAGAATTAACCGTGAGAGCTGCAAGAAATGTTAATGCAAAAATTTTAATTCATCCCGTCGTTGGTTTAACAAAACCTGGGGATATTGATCATCATACAAGAATTAAAGTTTATCAAGAAATTATTAAAAGATATCCAAATGGTATCGCATCATTATCATTATTACCATTAGCAATGAGAATGGCTGGTGATAGAGAAGCTGTTTGGCATGCAATTATAAGAAAAAATTATGGTGCAACCCACTTCATTGTTGGTAGAGATCATGCCGGTCCAGGTAAAAACTCAAAGAATGTTGACTTTTATGGTCCTTATGATGCACAAGAATTAGTTGAATCATTTAAAAATGAATTAGATATTGAAGTTGTACCATTTAGAATGGTTACTTATTTACCTGATGAAGATAAGTATGCACCAATTGATGAAATTGATACAACAAAAACAAAAACTTTAAATATCTCAGGTACCGAGTTAAGAAATAGATTAAAAACTGGTGGTGAAATTCCTGAATGGTTTTCTTATCCAGAAGTTGTAAAAATATTAAGACAATCAAACCCACCAAGGTCAAAACAAGGTTTTGCAATTGTATTTGATGATAATCTAACTATAAATAAAAATCAATTATCTATTGCTTTCTTATCAACTTTCTTACAGTTTAACGGTAGTAGACATTATAAAATTCTAAAACATAATAACAATAAAGATATTTTATCATTAATTAACGATTTTATTCAATCAGGTTCAGGCTTAATTATTCCAACTCAATATAATAACGAATTCAGCCCAATTGTCAAGGACTTTAATTTATTCACTTTAGGTAATTCAAAAGAAAATTCCATTACTGTTAATTCTGATAATGAATCTATTCACGAAATTATTCAAAAGGTTACATTATTCTTAGAAGATAACGGTTTCATTTCCTTCTAAAAGCATTACAAAATGTGTTTTATAGTTTTGTCTCTATTAATTTATGGAATTTATTTTTTTTTTCATTTAAATTCTTAATGCTTTCTAACAATTCTTACAAAGTGTCACATAAAAATTTAACCCACTGCAGGAATGAAACAAAGTTATTAATGTTTTTGATGCTGAAAAAAATTGGAAACTTAATTATGTAATAAAAATAGCAATAAAAAATTTTAATATTATATAAATATTTACATGTAGATAAAAATTACTTTTTTCTTACTGTTTTTGAATTTTTCTCTTTTTTAATGACACTTTTATTTAAGAATTTTAGTATCACGAAAGACACATTACAAAATTTTTTTAGATAATCGATTTCAGTATTAAAGTTGTAAATTCCTCATATGATCAATGAATCTTGCAGCTTTTTCTAAAGAATCAGCATAACGTTCGTTCACTTTAACATTTAAAGATACTAAATATTCTTCCTTTTTTGGTTTACTAATTTTTATTTCTTCAACTACTGTTCTATTTCCAGAAAGTAAGTCAAAAATATCATCATTCTTATTTTCAGAAAATTTTGAGCTTACATTATCAGCAACTTTCATTAATTCATAATTTACTTTGAATCTTGGTTTATTTATATCTGGTGTTAACAAATCTTCAAAAATAGGATCATAATACTGTGACTGAGTATTTGACAATGGTTCTCCATGAGTTTTATGATAAATCATATCTATATATGAACGTAATGATGCTCTTAATTGTTCAAGAGTCGTATTTGAAGATGGCTGGAGTATGATTTGTTCATTTAAGATAATTGGTTCTTTAATAATTTTTTCTTCAACTTTTTTCTCTTCAGTTTTGACATTTTCTTTCTTCACATCAGAAACTTTTAACTGAATATTACTTAAATCTAATCTTTCATTTTGTTTGATATAAGAGGCAATCTTATTTACAGAATCTTTTGGAATCTTACCAACATAACTCAAAATGTCACCTTTTAATAATCTACCTTTCGAACCAGTAGCTTTAATATTTTTAAATGCTTCCTCTTTTGAAATATTATTTAAAGCTAATTCGCTTAAAACTGAAGGTAATAAAGTTTGATTAGGATTGGCAGTTTTTACAATTGAATCATTTGCTATTTGTTCACTATTTGTTGAAGAATTTTCAACAGTTTTTTCTTTGACAGTTTTAGAAGAAGTAAAAGTAGGAGTAGAAATTGGTTGTGGTAATTCAGTAGCTTTAACATTATCAGTAATTTCTGGTATAACCAAAGTTGATAAATCATCGTCGATATCTGCAATGAATGCAATTGTTTTACCTACATCAATATCTTTTGCACCATTATCGACGATAATTTTTGCTAGTTTCCCATCATCTTGTGCTTCAACATCAATTTGAGCCTTATCTGTTTCAACTTCTAATAATAGATCACCAGCAGAAAAAGGTTCACCAATCTTAACTTTCCATTCCACAACACCACCTTTTTCCATTGTTGGAGACATTGCAGGCATAGCAAATGGTTTACAATTCCAAACTATTTTGGAATTGCTCAATTGTCTCCTCCCACAGACTAACCTCAATAAAATATTTCTTGATAAATTGCCTCTGGCAGCTTGTAACATTGTTATTTTTTTTTTTTTTCAATAAAAATATATATATTTATCTTTCTCCCTTTATTTCTTAACAATCTAATCTATTTGAAAATAGATAACAAAGCCAGTAATTAACAACTATTAGATGAGCACAATTATTCAAATAGGAGCAATGTTATTGTTGTGATCCCAATAGCAAATCCAATTGCAGTGTTTCAAGCAACTAGTTTTACAATATTTTTTTTCAATCATCTTTCAAATCTCACAACTTTTTCCCCTTCCACTACAATTAGTGGTCCTGCTTTGTGGTCCGCTTATACTAAAATAAATAATGCTTCCGCTGGGAATCGAAGGGAAGACAAACAGATTGAACTCTAACTTGTAATAGGCAACAAGCAACTAGTTTGTTTATTTCTGGATGAGATCATAACTAACTTGGTTCTTTCAGTTTAATTATGTACAGCTTGTTAGTCAATTGTTTCCTTCTTTGAATTATTTTTGTAATTTTATCCACTCAGGAAATTAAACACAAACGTCACATATTCAGTCTTGTCCCTAAGAGTCCACTTGAAGGATTATTGTTGAACCTGTTAACAACACATCAAATATATTTTATCATATAAATACCCAGTAATATTGTTATTGTATGAGTTAAATAACCAATTATACACCAAAGTAATGATCCTGTCAGGAAAATATCCTCTAGTGAATGAATATAAAATGAAACCATATAATAATAAGTTGATCGCTTTCAATAAATAATATTGCCAATAAGAAGTATAGATACAACCATTATAATGAGATATTTATGTTTCATATATACATTATGTAATTTGTATTTTTTTTTATGTAACTTACAAGTAATAATAATTACTTCAAAAAGATGAAGCAACAACTAAATTTCTAATTTTCAACACTCAATAACAATTTGGAGTAATTCTTTACCATTATTGTAATTTGAATATACTACTCCGGTGCTTCGTTTGCTTTATATCTTCTATTTAATAAACTTGTAAAGTGTATTTATATTTTCTTTAATGTTTTCTTCTTGTAACTAAAATTCCACAAAACAAGTGCAAAACATAAATTTTTGACAATTAAAGTGAATGAAAAAAATACAACTGTTCAAAGCAAAGCTTAAAAAAAAAGGAATATCACTTACTTATACATTATCAACAACTACAGCAAGCACAATACTTATTCATCTATTACAAAACATCAATTAATAAACGTTAAAATTTCGATATTATCGTCAATTTAGTGACATTTGCCATAGTAATTCTTTAGACCGGTAAAGGACCTTTACGATGAGCAAGATTTGAAAAATTATTCATTCAAGAACTGTTTCACCAAAACAGATGACTACAATAGATCCAAATGGTTAGTCATTTAATGCTAGCAATTGGGCTTCTTTGAAGTTATACTTATTTATAAGTTTGATTATTTTCAATTGAGATTCCTATTTAATTGATCATTTAACCTATAATCATAGTTGTTGGAGGGATCATTCAACGAGGTCATTTTTTCCCAATATGTCAAAATCTAACAGTGACGTTCAAGTTAACAGACCCCTAATTAACGATGAATTGCATTCAAGAATCATGGGGTTCGCAGCTGGTATGTGCTCTGGTGTGGCTAAAAATACAGTAGGCCATCCTTTCGATACTGTAAAAGTTAGATTACAAACTTCTCAGGGAACAGGAAGATTCAATGGTCCCTTAGATTGCGTTGTTAAAACTTTAAAACAGCAAGGTCCTAAAGGTTTATATTTGGGTTTCACTCCACCTTTATTTGGTTGGATTTTAATGGATTCTATTCTATTAGGTAGTTTACATAATTACAGAATGTTTTTAAGTAAATATATTTATCCAACTCATGAAAGGTTACCATTATCTGGTTGTATTATTAGTGGTGTTATGTCTGGTTGGACTGTGAGTTTCGTTGCTGCACCTGTTGAACTAGCAAAAGCAAAATTACAAGTTCAATATGATGCCACAACGACAAAATATAAAGGTCCAATTGATGTTATAAGAAAAATATATGGTACTAATGGCATTAAAGGGCTGTATAAAGGTTTAGTAAGTACTTTGATATTCAGAACTCATTTCGTTTATTGGTGGGGTTCTTATGAATTAATAACTAGATGGCTTCAAAAAAATTCAAAATTAAGTGATGCTGCCGTAAATTTCTGGGCTGGTGGTTTAAGTGCATCATTGGGTTTTTGGACTACTGCTTATCCAAGTGACGTAATAAAACAAGTAGTCCTTTGTAATGATAAATATGATGGCTCATTTAACTCTTGGAGACAAGCTGGAAAAGATATATATACTCAAAGAGGTTTGAAAGGCTTTTTTAGAGGATTTGTACCAAGTTTTCTAAGATCTTTCCCAACAAATGCAGCTGCATTAGCAACATTCGAATTTGTATTGCGTACAAGTGGTGCTAAGAGAATTTAATTTTTTTTGGAAACACTGACATTTCATTAAATAGTTTTTTCATATTCGTAATTTCATAAATAGTGTTTATAGAACAATTGCATTTTTACGTTAAAAGTCATTCAACTTACTACTTATCGTTTGAGCAAATAAAAGTATTCAATCCAAAAGTTTTTTTTAACTGGAAGATAAAAATAAAAATGAAATGCTAAGTAATTTAATGATCCTAAATAGTAGTACATACTTTAATTATTTATTTAGAATATGCAAATGCATTCTGACTGTCTATATTAATCAAGTTCTCTATGATTTCTTTTTCCCTATAGCAGAAAATATACCTTTAGATTTAATAGAGTGAGAAAATACTTTTTTTCTTAAATGACTAACATTTTGTGTAACGGTATCCACTGTATTACTAACTGTATTTTTTCTACTTAATTCATCAGCATTTGCATAAGCATGTTTGACATGTTTACTAACTTTGTATTCTTCAAATATAAAATTTGATTCCTGATTAGAATGTGAAGATAATGAATCATTAATCCAAATTTGAATACCAGTATCAAATGATTCTAGTTCCGATCTATATTGATTTAATTGTTCCAATTTGTTAGAATTTGAGTTTTTACTATTTAGAACTTTAACCATATCTAAATATGGAACTGGATTTTTCTCTTTCAATTTTGCTAAAGATTTTTCATCAACAGTGGGAACTGCAACTTGTGAGGCATTTTCAGGAAGAGGAGGTAAATTTTGGTTGTTTGCGATTAGACCAGGAACATTATACAAAGTACTATTATCATATAATGTTTTAGTATCTCTGATCGTTTCAATATCATCTGTTCCTTCCGATGGAAAAGCTTCCCAGACGCTTGCCGTTCCTCTTGTGTATGTAGATGGTGCACCATTTTTCATACCAGATGGGGTCAAATCAACTAATTTACCATCTTCATCTACAACAAAACCTTCTGGTACCTTGTTATCAATATCCTGAACAAATCCTGATCTAAAAGCATCGGTATCCGGTCTCCAATCACCGTAATTAATAGATTTTCTGGCACCAATCATTCCGTCTTTCTCTGATATATCATTATCATCATTATGGCCATCATCGCTTAGAGTATTAGTTTCCATTGACGGTTTTTTGTCCGATTCATCAGATTCTGAATTGGCACTCTTATCCTCAACATCCCCAGTTGTATTTTGAGATTTTTCTTCAACAGATTCAGCGCCACTTTCATCATTATCAGAAACCATCTCCTGAAAATATCCAGTTTTAGAAACTTTGAACTCATCATCATCTTCACTTTTATGTTCAAAGCTACTCTCGTCGTTCTCAATACTCCTTTTATCACTATATTCCTCATCAGAAATGTTAGTAGTACCTATTTTTTGGGTATCATTATTTTCTGTTTCTTTATCATTAAAACTATTTTGATTTATTGATAATTTATTAACAGAATTTGAGATCGATTCCGTGTATGATAATTGATCATCATCATTGTCACCTTCATCATTACTTTCATCATCTGACACATCACTTTCTATATTAGTATTTATTGTAGAACTATTTATCGAATTCAATGAATTAATTTCACTTTGCTTTGATTGTTCGAAGTTCGAGACAGAATTATAATCATTTATTAGAGAATCATCACCATCATTATCACCATCACTTTGAGTCGTTTCATTTTCAACAGCAATACTTATTGTACTCTTATCATCTTTAACATCATTTTTTATGTCGTCTGATATTTTTTCATTATCTTCAACATCTGAATTTATCATGTTCGAAAAATAACCTGTTTTTGATACTTTTAAATCGTCATTTATACTATTAATATCTGTATCATTAATGCCATCATCTACAATGTGTGGTTGATCATCAGTATCTTCATCATGAGATTCTTCGTTTAAAATAGCGATACTTTTTTGGAAATATTCTTTTGGTACATGTGCATCAATTTCATCATCATCATCACTTAAATCATCCATATTAATATCACTAACTCTATCATCTGCTTCAAAATTTTCCCTTTGTGGGATTACAGGTGTCATCTCTTTTGATATTTGTACCATTAAATTATCTAAATCATCATTTACAGTTTTGTTCGTTGGTGTCCTTTTAAGATTATTATTATTATTATTAATATTACTACTACTATAATTTGGGGTTAAAGTATTAAATGATGTTTTTGAACTATTTGATGATTCCAAATTAATTGGAGGAGTACCAATATTTTTTTCCACTATTAAAGAATCATCATCGTGATCCCTTTCACTGTCATCATTATTAGCATTAACAGAATAGTCTAACTTCGGTAATGCAGGTAGTTTTGTACTGACGACATTCCCATCATCTGTATTAACTGTACTTGATTCCTCCTGATTTACATTTTGTGGATGAATAATACCAGAATCATCGCCATCTTCATTTTCACTACTATCCCATTCACCACCATCGTATGTAGCTTGCGAAGCACTCGTCCATCTGTAAGATTTCTTTCTACCCACTTGATCAGTCATATTTCCCTGTTGAACTCACTAATAGATACTTCCCAGACCATTCAAAAACCTTTTAACACCCCAAATTTTAACAATACTTTCAAATATAGCACTACCAAGATCACTAAAATTGATATTGTCACATTTCACAATTACACTCAAAATTGATATTGTACAATAACACACATCGTATATTGTGATACACACTAAACTACCAAAGATAACAGCAAAGGAGTAGAGCTACAGACTCAAATAAACTGATATACACCTATCAAATATATATAGCATACATTACAATCGATTACTACACGCTCCCCCCCACACAACCTCTATCTATTTTGCTTATTTGCTTATTTGCACCGTCTAGACTACATAGTCAATTAGTATATTCAGCCTTTTTTTGGTGCTTTAAGCTTGAAAACCCTCTGCGATGAAAAAAAATTGGTTCAAATTTGGAAAATTCATTGGGATCGATGAGCAGGAAGGTCTTGTAAAGAGTACAAGAAACCAATTAGTTTTATATAATAAGGTTATATTGAGAGTTGCATATCCGTTTCTCATATACTCTGAGGTAATAATTTATAACACACTGCCTAATAAGTTATCCCATTCGAAAATATGTTGAAAGAAGTTATCTATTGTGGTGTTTGCTCTTATCCACCTGAATATTGTGAATTTACTGGTAAATTAAAGCGTTGTAAAGTGTGGTTGAAAGAATCTCATCCTGATTTGTATTCAAAGATTTATAGTGATGAGATTGGTGATGAAGATGTCGATGCTACTGCTTCGAAATTAGCTGGTTCAAGTATTGGTGAAGCAAGAGAAGAGAAATTAGAAAAAGATTTGTTGAGATTACAAGCTAAACAAGAGAATAGAGAGCAAAGGGAATTAGCAAAAATGTTGTCCTCAAAAGTTATTATAAAGAGAGAAGCAAGAACAAAGAGAAAATCTATTGTTGCTATCTCTGGTTTAGAAGTCTTTGAAATTGATATGAAAAAATTAGCTAAAACATTTGCATCAAAATTTGCAACTGGTTGTTCAGTATCAAAAAATGTTGAAAAGAAGGAAGAAGTTGTTATTCAAGGTGATGTGTTAGAAGAAGTTGAAAAATATATACATTCAATGTTACAAGAAAAAGGTTTAGATAAAGTTAAAGTTGAAATTATTGATTCACAAAAGAAGAAGAAAAAACCAACTGAAGGTGCTACCGACACTACTGCTAAATAGTTGAAAAAATACTAATAATTAAGCAAATTGAAATATAAATATAAGTATAAGTATAAATAGATCAGAATAACATTTACAGTTCATTTATATAAGAGAGTAAATACGTAAGAATGTCTTTCTTATTAAAATTTATATGCATTTATTTTTACACATAATATGTTGTATAAAACCTGATCTTTAATAGTATGGTTAACACCAAACCATATTATTACTGCCATCCCATCTTTGCATGAATATAACTAGCAATACGTATACATTTACATTTACATTTACATATACATATACATTTACATACATACATATTTATATACGTATACATTTAGATAGCAATATCGTGAGTGTCAACTTTTCCTTCCTTAGCGGCTAACCATTAAACAAATCTCTCACTTTTAAGAACGAGTATAGCTTAGAGATACACTTTTAATAAAGTTTAGTTATACGAACAATATCCAAAGAGTGGTTGGATGGGTATTGGGTACACTTAATGATGCTTTTATGGTACATTTGATATATATTTACAGATAATTGTGAAGTTGAGAGTAAAAAGCAGGAAAGTGATGGTTTTTTAGTTCTGGCAGGTTTCTATTCCTCAATGTTATAATTCGATTATTCAGGATAACAAAGCGTTTTCTAACTGTCTCAAAGTAATTCGAATAGGCCATTGTTGTGGTATATATATACATATTGATACTGTTTACTTTGTTATATCAGTTAGTTTGGTGTTCATTCATTTGACAGATTGCAATATATAAGGGCCGAGTCACGTGAAGGAACTTGTGACTTGTTAGGTACTGGAGATTTATAGAAAAAAATATAACGAAAAATGTTTGTAATTGTGAACAGAAAGTAGCATTGATTGATTCAGCTTTTAGAAAGCAAGATTTCACTGTGTCAAAATTGCAATACAAACTTTTTATCTTTTAAGAAAGTTTAGCCAAAAAAATAATACAACAGATCTACCACTGGAGCAATTGCAAGAATAGGATTAATTTTGTGAATTTCAATCTAACTGCGATCGTTAAAAGTACTTATGCCTTCCATCGCTCACGTACTATCTACTAGATTAGTAGGATCAACTGAATTTAATTCAAATGTCGATATTTTAAATAAGGTATTGACTTTACATTTCCGTACGCATTATCATATTTTTAACTCCAAAGGTAACGGTACTTTCACTGAAGCTACTGGTAAAGTTTTATCAAATGATGCGAATAAATTATTAAATAGTATAGATCATAATGAACCATTGGCTCCACTTCTAAAAAAGATATTGTTTAACATAATTGGGATGATTAATTTTTATTTAAATTATATTAATGAAGCCGAAGAATACTTATTAAATTCATTTCAAATTAAAATTCAAAATAAAAGTTATTCTACTTTTGATATGTTTTTAAAGATTGAAAATTTGTATCACAGAAGTTCAATTGCAAATAATGATCTGAATTTATATTATAATCATTTAATACAAATTTTAAATGAAAAAATTCCAACAGAATCTGAAGGGTTGACACATTTTTATTTGAATTTAATAATTAAAAAATTACAAGAAAATAAGCCAACCAATCCAAAAGACTTTATAAAATTATTTAAACCTGTTGAATCATCAACTACTTCAGGCTTATTATGTTATATAACATTGTCAGTATATGGTTCAAAAGATTTGAAGTTTGATGAATTTTTTCTGAATTTAACAAATACTATTTTAGATAAAACAAAATTTCCTCATTCTAATGAAGCAAACAACGAAAAGTTAGAAGAATTCATGATATTTTTACAGTATTATTTCAAGAGTATTCCAAAATCTAAAACTAAAGAATTATCTTCTAGCTGGAAGTCTCTAATTATATCAGGTATGAGTAAGACTTTTCAAAGTGTTAATATTGCAAAAACTGCAATGATATATTTTGGAAAATTCCCACAATCATCAAATGATAAAAAAGAGTCATTATTAAATTTTGTAAACTTTGTTAAATATAGCGAAAGAGAATACGAATTACATAAAGCAGAAGATGATAAAAAATATACCAATATTGTTTCATTAATCGATGCTTACTCATTTGAATTAAATTTAACCTCGAATGGTAACAATGATATTGAAAATGTATTCAACTTTGAAGAAACTTCAGAAAAGTTATTGAATTTACTAAAAACGTTTTATTCACAAAACGATATCTCAATCATAGACATTGTGGATGGATTGAACTGGTCAAAAATAACACCAAGATCAAACATTCCTGAAAATGTAGCATTAAAAATTGCCAACGCATGGGTCACCATATTTACAATTAAAGAAAACGATTTAGAATTTTTATTATCTAACAGTTTAGCTGCATGTTTAGCCAATGCTTTATGTCAATTAAATGATGAACAACCAACTCAATTAGCTGAATTACAATTTAAATATGCATATGTTTTAGCTCAACAAAAACAACTTGAATCTTCAGTCAAATTTTTGAAAACTGTTGTTTTAGAAAAATTTCCAGAAAGTTATAAGTCATGGCATCTTTTAGCTCTTTGTGAATCAGCCATACACGAAGATAAAGAAGTACCCTTCAAAATTGTTTGCTCTGTTTTAGAAGCTATGAAAGAAAGTTTTGAAGAGAAGAAATTAAAATCAGCAAATGACAGATGGCAATTCATTCACTTAAAATTAACACAATTAAGTCTAGTCGAAGAAATGTTTGGATCTTTAGAAGCATTGGATTTATTACCTGAAGTTTTTCAACTTTTTTCATTATTATTTCCTGATGAAGAAAGTCAATACGATAATATAGGCCCTGAATTTTCTCAAACAAAAGAATATCTTTTACAATTAATCTGGATTTTTGCAGCTAATATGTATTTAAGAGTGGATGTAGATCACCTAAAAGATGCAAAAGATGCTGTGTCTGAAGCTTTAAAAGTTACTGATAAATTCAAAAATTTGAATTGTAATATCGCTAATGGTTACTTATTATTCAGTAAAGGTAGCTACAAGAAGGCATTAAAGGAATTTGAATCAGTTTTATTTTATGATGAGACCAACACTGATGCAATGATTGGTTTTGCAGAAATTATTTTCCCAGAAGAAAGTGAAGTTACCAATTCCCAAATATTAACAGATTATTATACATTGAAAAAAGATGAAGTTGAAAAAGTAAAAAATCATGAGGAGATTTTCGTTAATGAAAAAGATAAATATGCTACCTATGCTAGATTAAAATTTTTATTAGAATATTCCATTACAAAATCTATTGAATCATACCATTCAGCTGAAGTTTGGTGGTATTTGTCTTTAATTTATGAAAAATATCAAGATAAGCGTTATGGAGAATCCTTATTTAATTGCATAAGATACAAAGAAGCTACACCAATACGTAAATTTAAATTTTGTAATTATTAGTATAGTTTAATTAAACATATATTACTTTGAAAACAAAACAATCGTAATTACCAATTTTCATATTTTATAAATTTTAATAATGTATTCCATAAAACTATTATATAATATGCACGTATTCCTCAAATTTTTCTAACTGAATCTCCAACACATTTACTTTTACCATAACCTTAGTATTTAAGCAATGATAAAAATAGCTTAATATCTAAATGCAAGTATAAAAACTCAGTCACTTTAAAAAATATTAAATAAGCTATTTAAATAAATGTCCAACTAAACTTCTTATCCAAATATCAACTGTTTAACATATATATTGAGAAAACGACACACTGTCACAACCTCAAACTGCTAATAATTACTTCAAATGTACCAATAGATAAATGCTATACCTGATACATATATTCCGCCGAGTCTCATGAAACTATTTAATTAAAGTGCCAATGGCAATGGCAATGGCAATGGCAATGGCAATGGCAATGAAATATTGGGATAGTTTATAGTCGACAGTGACAACTGAGTTCCAGTTGTGTGTGTCTGCCAAGATGAACATGGATCTTAAGTCTTGCACGACACTACTGCCAGTATGAGTGCAGTCAGGCTAAGTAAAACATTACCCGTGCACAATGACATAAGACAATTAGCATCACGTGCAAGATGAATATTATTTAAGAAAGGCTTTTTGAACATGATTTGTATGAATTTGCAGTATATCAGAGTTAGATGGTGCATAAACTTCCTTACAAGCAGAATAATTGTAGTGTGGTCAAGGTGTCTTACCAATCGACTGTGGCTATACTGTTTGTTCTGCTTAATTACCTTGAACTGAATTGAGTTCAATTGCTGGTTTTGGCTGTTTTTACCATTGGTTTTCTTTAAGAACTCATCACCACTAGTATAATGACTGTTATTAAAAGTGGATTGGATATTCATTCAGATACAAATGAATTGCGTAATATCAGAAATGATGAACTTACATCTGAATCTGACATTGCTATTGAAGCTGAAGAAAAAAAAATGGATAAATTAATGAAAAAAAATTTAAATAATTTTTTTTTCAGTAATATTGAACCCTTTTTGGGTCCTTTATTATTAACAACTATTTCGTTTTTATTAAGATTTTATAAAATTGATGAAAATGATACTGTCGTTTGGGATGAAGCTCATTTTGGTAAATTTGGTTCATACTATATAAAACATGAATTTTATCATGACGTACATCCACCATTAGGTAAAATGTTAATCGGGTTATCTGAATGGTTGGCTGGATTTGATGGTGATTTCTCATTTGAATCAAATCATGTTTATCCAAATGGTGTAAATTTTAAATTTATGAGGCAATTTAATGCTTCATTCAGTGCATTATGTACTCCAGTTACATATTTTACAGCAAAAGCGATGAATTTTAACTTATTAACAGTATACTTAATTTCATTAATGGTCACAATGGAACATTCATATATTGCATTATCAAAATTTATTTTATTAGATTCAATGTTACTATTCTTTACTTTAACAACTTTTTTATGTATGGTTAAAGTGTATACCTTAAGAAAAGCACCGTTTTCACGTCTTTGGTCATTATGGATGTTATTAACTGGTTTATCCATCGGTTGTGTTTGTTCAGTTAAATGGGTTGGACTTTTTATTACTGCTGTTGTAGGGTTATATACTATCGTTGAATTATGGTCACTGCATTGTAATAAAAACTTACCTTACAAAAAATATTTCAGACATTGGCTAATTAGGATTATTAATTTAATAATAATTCCAGTTATGGTTTATATTTATTGTTTTAAAATTCATTTTGCCTTACTTTATAAATCAGGTACAGGTGATTCGCAAACAAATACATTATTTCAAATAAATTTGGAAAATAATAAAATAATTGAAAGCCCACGTAATATAATGTTTGGTTCACAAGTTACAATTCGTTCACATGGTTTAAGCCCAAATTTGTTACATTCTCATGTTCAAAAATATCCATCTGGGTCACAACAAAATCAAATCACGGGTTATGGATATGCTGATATAAATAATCAATGGGTAATAAAATTTCCTAGAGACAGTGGCATCGAGTTTGATTCAAATAATAAGACTGTTAATGACGAATTAATACCCGTTAAAGATGGAAGTGAATTAAGGCTATTTCATAAAAATACTGGAAGAAATTTACATTCTCATGAAGTTCTTTCACACGTTTCAAGAGGCAATAGAGAAGTTTCAGGATACGGTATTGATGAGCGTGGTGACAAAAAAGATAACTGGGTTATTGAAATTGTTCAACAATTACCTTCATCAAATAAAAATTTTCATGACGAGGATGGGGAAGTTTTACATCCAATCTCGACATTTTTTAGGCTAAGACATAAAGAACTTGGCTGCTATTTAGCTGCCACAGGATTTTCATATCCTGCATGGGGGTTCAAACAGTCTGAAATTGTTTGTAAAGATTCATGGACCACAAGAGATAAATCTACTTGGTGGAATGTTGAAGAACATTGGAATGAAATGGTTGAAGTTGAGACTGATTATGTTCCACCTAAGTCAAAATTTTGGACTGATTTTATTTTAATTAATTTTGCAATGGCTGCTTCAAATAATGCTTTGGTTCCAGATGCTGATAAATATGATAATTTAGCATCAAGTGCATGGGAATGGCCTACTTTACATATTGGTTTACGTATGTGTAATTGGGCCCACGATGTTTACAGATATTATTTGATGGGTTCACCTTTCAATACTTGGTTGTCAACATCATCGTTATTTCTATCAATTATTATATTAATTAATATCATTTTTAGATGGAGAAGACAATCAATAGATTTAACAGAAGATCAAATGTGGGAATTAGCTATACAATTGATATTCCCACTAATTGCATGGATTACACATTTTGTTCCATTTATGGTCATGCAGAGAGTTACTTATATTCACCACTATATCCCCGCCTTATATTTCGCAATATTAGTATTTGGTTTTACAATAAATCATACTTTAACGAATGCACATCCAATTGTAAAATACAGTTCATATGCTATACTATATACTGGCTGTATTTACACGTATATACTTTTCTCTCCACTGTGTCAAGGTATGATAGGCCTCAAAGCAAGCTATGTGAAGATGAAATGGCTTTCCAGCTGGGACTTTCTAATTTAACACTAAATATATCATATTTATATAGGTAACCAACACTAAATAAAATATTCAAAAATTATATTACGGAGAAAATAATTCTCGAAACTACTAGAATGTGGAAATTTGTTCAATTGAATATAGACGTACTGAATTATCAATGCTAGATGCTGCAAGTAATGAATTACCATCTGTTTGTAAATGGGACCATCTTAAACGGGTTACTTTGTCTGCTGGTGTTATTTTGTCATCTAAAATGATAATTTCTTCAAAGCCTTCAGATCCATAACTGTAGACATAAATTGAACCATCTTCCAAACCAAGAGACAGTATAACCTTACTACCAATCAAATTATCCTTAACTGAAATTGCTGTTACAGGTTTAGAAAACTTAATTGTATCTTTTTCAACATAATCATTACCAGCACAGGCCCAAACTTTTACTGTTTTATCTCTAGAAGCAGTAAAAAATGCATTTCCAAATTCTAATGGGGCCCAGGCACCATCCCAAATAATTCTTGAGTGTGGTTTTTCATTTTTATGTTTTAAAGTGAATGTGTTGTCTTCGAAGTTTCTTTCCCAGACAGCCCATTGTCTATCTCTACATACACTCAGTAAATATTTGCTGTCCCTTGAAAATTGTAATCTTGTAATAGTTAAATTATGAAATGAAAGTGGTGGTTTTATTTCAGACCAGGATTCCGCATCAAAGATACGAATTACTGCGTGTTGAACATTATTCGATCTACAGGCAGATGCAATTAGTTTTTGATCTGATGAAACATCCACACATGTGATTTCATAACCGTGACCATATAATTTTTCAATTTCTGGCCATAATAAATGTCTTTGTAGTTGATCTTCTAAAGGAGGAGAAGTTAATGCAGATACCAAATCATAAGATATGTTCTTATTATCATTAGTTTCCCTTTCATCATTATCATTGTTTTCATCATCATGCTCTCCGTCATCTGCAGTGGCCTTATTTGATAAACCTAAAGCTGGAATAGAAGCAGCTTCTGGCATGATTGTAGTAGACTCAAAATCGATATCTGAAAACTTGGAAAGTATATCAGAAACACCCTTTGGCAAATCAAAAGATCTCAAAATCTTTTCATCACCACCACTTACGAATCTCGTATTTGATATTGGTTCAACACAGACCATGTCATAACCATGAATTTGTGGTCTTGAGAATTCGTGCCATGTTCCCTCTGATCTAACTTGCTTATCTGCATCATTAACCCATGGTGCAAACAATCTAGTAGTTTGATCTAAGGAAGTTGAAAGCAAATATTTTCCATTTGGAGACCATGAAATATCAGTTACTTCCTTTGTAGCACCAGTAACACCTAATTTAGGGTTCCAGAAAATATGATCTTTGGTTTCCCAAATTCTCCATGAGCCAGTTTTACCGTTAGTTAGAATATAATCCATTTCATCATTAGAAAACCACAGACATGACCAGAAACCACCTGTTGAACCAGTTGCTGTTGAAGCACCTTTTGTAGATATTTCACCTAATCTGGACCCACAAATCCAAATACCAGAGGCCTCATCAGGTTGCCAAAGCATAATTGCAGTATCTGCTGTACAAGCTAAAAGCTCTAAACGAGATTCATGCCATTTCAAAGATGAAATCCAATCATCATGCCCCATAATTAATGCTTCAAAATTAATAGCAACTTTTAAATTATCTTCAATTTTGAATTTATATTGTTTATTACTTAATAAAGTTAATTTAGTTTCATCTTCATCTGAGGTATCAATTAAATCATTAATTCTAATTCTCCATAACCTGATATAACGATCTTGAGAACCAGAGGCTAACAAGTAATCACCAGGAGTTTCTTGATGACGGAATGCCAAAGATTTAACCCAATCTTCATGCCCTTCTAACTTAGCTGCAAGTTCACAGTTCAAAATGCTAGATTCTCTTAAAATGAAAGAGTAAACGAAAACATTAACATTTGTACCTCCGACGGCTAATAGATATCTATCATTGTTAATATTGGATAAAGATAAAGATAATGGGTAAAAACCTTTTTGAATAGTAAATTCATAACCTAATTTAAAATGGTCTAATTCTGACCCTGGGACCCACAATGATATAAACCCATCGGCACTACCAATAACAAATAAATTATCAAATACAGCCAATGATACAATAGTATTTGTGTGATATTTAATTGTTTGAACACACTCCAATTCATAAGAGTCAATAAATTTCCAAATTTTAACGTGGAAATCCTCAGAAGCAGAAACTAGAAATTCTGAATTTGGAATGAATCTAACACAAGTAACATCCGATTCATGTCCTTTCAAAGTACTTTTTACACCCATATATTTACTATCTAATGGATTCCATAAGGCAATTGTCTTACCTGCACCAAAAGCAACTAATTTTTTTTCATCATGATAATCGCTGACTTGAGTTTGTCTGTTTGCTCCAATAAAAGTAGCTTCTGGGACAACTTTAACCATTATAACTCAATAATTTTAGTAAATATAACTAAGAGATTCTCAAATGAACTATTTTGGCCTGATTATAATAATATTCATGCCATTGCCATCCAATTTAAATAGTACTTTAATGTTAGTATTTTCAAAAATATACCACGATGAGCTTGTTAATTTAAAATTTTTCACTATTACGCACTGAGCGATAGTGCCAAGAATAATAGAGATGAGATACAAGCAATGCTGCCTAAATAATACGGTACAGTTAATAATTTAATGTCCATTCTATGGACTTAATTGAATACATACAGATATATATATGATACATATTATATGGGATATGAATAAATAATGAAAAAAAAAATTAGATAATAAATAATGCAAACAATTCTATGTGGACATTTTTGTAGAAAAACTTATACAAATAAAGTCAGACAAAGATAGTTTTACTTGGTTAGAATATTCAATATTCAATGTTAACCATTAAATCCTTTATTTTTATTATGTTTATTGTTAATGACAGTTTGTGTGGTTATAATTTTTTTTTAATGTTTTTTAATTTTTTTTTTATGATAATGAATGAATAATAATGATTAAGCATCAGCATCTAATACACATCCCTGGGATGCATTAGAAACTAGTTTACTGTACTTAGATAATGTACCTCTTGTATAGCGTGGTGGAGGACGGACCCATTGTGATTTACGTTGAGCTAATTCTTTTTCAGATACTATTAAATCAATCTTGTTATTATCTGTATCGATTACGATTTCATCACCATCTTTGACTAAACCAATTGGACCACCTTCAGCAGCTTCTGGAACGATATGACCGATCAAGAATCCATGAGAACCACCAGAGAATCTACCATCAGTTAATAATGCAACATCTTTACCTAGACCGTATCCCATTAACGCTGAAGATGGTTTTAACATTTCTGGCATACCTGGACCACCTTTTGGACCTTCGTATCTGATAACTACAACAGTTTTTTCACCTTTCTTAATTTCACCTTTTTCTAAAGCATGAATGAAAGCATCTTCTTCTTCGAAAACACGGGCTTTACCTTTGAAGTAGGTACCTTCTTTACCAGTAATTTTACCAACAGAACCACCTGGTGCTAGAGAACCATATAAAATTTGTAAATGACCATTTGATTTAATTGGTGCAGAAAGTGGTTTAATAATATCTTGATCTTTTGGTAAACTTTTAGCTTTAGAAGCACGTTGAGCTAAAGTTTCTCCTGTAACAGTCATAGTTTCACCGTTCAAAAGACCATTTTCGAACAAGAACTTAATAACTGATTGAGTACCACCAATGTTAATCAAATCTGCCATTACATATTTACCTGAAGGTTTAAAATTACCCAATAGTGGAGTTTTATCACTAATTCTTTGGAAATCATCTGGCGTAATTTTAATACCGGCAGAATGTGCAATAGCAACTAAATGTAAGACAGCATTAGTAGAACCACCAGTAGCAACGACATAAGTGATAGCATTTTCAAAAGCCTCTTTTGTCATAATATCACGAGGAGTAATTCCTAATTCCATTGTATTTTTAATTGCATCACCAATAATATCACATTCATTCATTTTTTCTTTTGATACAGCTGGGAAAGAAGACGAATTTGGTAAAGTTAAACCTAATACTTCTGCAGCTGAACCCATTGTATTTGCGGTATACATTCCACCACAAGAACCTGGACCTGGACAAGCATGTTTGACAACATCTGATCTTTCAGTTTCGTTAAATTTCTTAGAGATGAATTCACCATAAGATTGGAAAGCTGAAACAACATCAATATTTTCTGGAATTTGAGAAGAACCACAAGTTGGATGACCAGGTAAAATGGTACCACCATAAACCATTATAGATGGTCTATTATGTCTACCCATTGCCATCATGACACCTGGCATATTTTTATCACAAGATGGGATTGCAATATTAGCATCGTAATGTTGTGCCATGATAATTGTTTCAAAAGAATCTGCAATAATTTCTCTACTTTGTAAAGAATATCTCATACCTTTAGTACCCATTGAAATACCATCAGAAACACCAATTGTATTAAATTGCATTGCTTTTAACCCTGATTTTTCAACAGAACGAGAACATCTATCATTTAAATCCATTAAATGCATATTACATGGATTACCAGACCACCAACATGAACCAACACCTACTTGACCTTTACTAAAATCTTCAGTTTTAAAACCAGTAGCATACAACATCGCTTGCGATGCACCTTGATCTTTTGGTTCTGTGATAATTTGTGAATATTTATTCAATTTCTTCGAAATCAATCTCGTTGAAGAGAATTGTCTAGCATTGCTCAATTTGTGAATAATACCCATTTTAGTTTTTATTATTCAGTTTCAGTAACTAATGTACCAATGTAGGTTGAAATGCTAGCGAATATAAGAAAAGTTGACTGAATAACATCCACCACACACATACACATACACACATACACACACACATATATATATATATATATGCCAATGTATCATTCGATTGCAACAAAGATCCAACGAGTAGTGAGTGGTGAGTAGTGATGTTGGTCATCCTGGCTCAAAGTTTGGCAACTTTCAGCATGTTCGAGCTGTTTGGAAGCCTGAAAAAAATATTGGCAGGCTACCGGTTCAGGGCCGGTGGTGAGAGCAGGCAAGATGAAGGATGTGATGTGTAATGTGCAATGCAAGTGGGATGGCAGCATGCAGAGGATGAGGATGTGAGTCTAGTCATGGTCTGTGTAATGTATATAAACAAGCTGTGTCTATAAGAGCCCAAGGTTGCAGCATTGGGAGGGAAGGGCCAAGAAAAAATGAAGAAAGTTTGAGACAATTTGAGGAAAAACTTGTCAGTTAAATGAAACGAACCTCTTAGTGGTTGGTCAATCTGTGATGGTGTGTGACACACACACACACACACATATATATATAAAGGTATACCTGGTCGTGTGCATATGGTTAATGATGGAAAGTAGGTCTATTGCTAGTATTAAATACGTGGATGTAGCACAATTGTTCCAATGGATCAAACAAGGCAGAACTTCAATGGGTCAACCTTTCCAAGTGATCGATGTTCGTGGATCTGACTATATTGGTGGACATATCATCAATTGTTGGAATTTCCCATACAAGAGATTATCCCATGATGATCAGTATATGAATGAAATGGCCAATAAGTTAGAAACAGTCAGAAGTAAGAATAATAATAGTACTAATTCAATAATGAACGTTGTATTCCATTGCGCACAATCACAACAAAGAGGGCCAGCTGCTGCAATGAAGTACTTGAGGAACTTGGAGGAGGACCAGTTGAACAAATACCAAATATGGATACTAAGAGGAGGGTTCAACCATTGGCAGGATGTATATGGTGAAGATAATTCCGTAACTGAAGCGTATGAGCCTGATTTATGGTCCTGGTAAGAAGGGAAACACACAACGTATACACAACGTATACAACGTATACACATGTTTATAGATGTATAGATGTATATATACCAATATATTATACCATTGCAACGTTATTGCCCTGTTTTACCTGCATGTACATTATCCATCACGTGGTATTACTACGGTACTTTCGTGGCCCAAGCTGACTCCGTTTAAGGCTGGCTGTTCACGAAGATGGAATGTATATAAGGAAGGAGAACTTGGGAGGTGGTGGTATTTGAATGTCATGGACGTCTTGAGTAGTTGTGTCTGTGTTTGTGTTTGGTTGCTTAGAGTTCATTCAATTGGTGTTGATTGTATTCGAGGAACATATACTCTATCAGAAAAGAACATGACTGGCCAATTGATAAACGGTAAATTGATTGCTCAAGAGATTCGTAAAGAGATCGCCGATGAAACTGCTCAGTTGAAGTCACAGAATCCTACATTTAAGCCATCTTTGGCTATTATCCAAGTCAGTGATAGACAAGACTCTTCAACTTATGTTCGTATGAAGTTGAAAGCTGCTGAAGAAGCTGGTATTGATACTACTTTTGTTCATTTTTCTGAATCGATTGTTGAACAGGAACTATTGTCAAAAGTTTTGGAACTGAATGAAGATCCAACCATTCATGGTATCATCGTTCAATTGCCTTTACCTTCTCACATTGACGAAGATAAAATAACTTCTGCCGTTTTACCGGAAAAGGATGTTGACGGTTTTGGTCCAGTTAATATTGGTGAGTTAAATAAGAAAAATGGTAATCCATTTTTCTTACCATGCACTCCAAAAGGTATTATTGAGTTGTTGAAAAGATCAAATGTTACCATTGCTGGCTCTAAATCAGTTGTTATTGGCAGATCTGATATCGTTGGTTCTCCTGTTGCAGAATTATTGAAATCATTAGATTCAACTGTAACAATAACACATTCAAAAACAAAAAATATTGAAAGTTATCTGAAAGATGCCGATATCGTTGTTGTTGCAATTGGTAAAGCTGAATTTGTTAAAGGTGAATGGTTTAAAGAAAATAGAAATGGTGCTGTTGTTATTGATGTAGGTACCAATTTCGTTGATGATCCAACTAAAAAATCTGGTTTTAGATATGTCGGTGATGTCGAATTCGATAAAACTTTAGAATATGTTAGATTGATTACCCCTGTCCCAGGTGGGGTTGGTCCTATGACTGTAGCAATGTTAATGCAAAATACATTAATTGCTGCTAAAAGATTGTTGGAAACTAATGGCAATACCAAAAAATTTCAGCCTTTATTATTAAATAAATTGAAACCAGTTCCATCAGATTTTGAAATTTCAAGAGTTCAAAAACCAAAAGAAATTTCTCTAATTGCTGCTGAAGCTGGTATTTTACCTTCTGAATTCGAACCTTATGGATCTACAAAGGGTAAAGTTAGCTTAAAAATTTTAGATCGTTTACAAAACAGAGAAAATGGTAAATATGTATTAGTTACAGGTATTACTCCAACACCATTGGGTGAAGGTAAATCTACTACTACTGTTGGTTTGGCACAAGCTTTAGGTGCCCATTTAAATAAAACTGTTTTTGCCAATGTTCGTCAACCTTCAATGGGCCCAACTTTTGGTATTAAAGGTGGTGCTGCTGGGGGTGGTTATTCACAAGTAATTCCAATGGATGAATTTAACTTACATGTTACAGGGGATATTCATGCTATTTCAATGGCTAACAACTTGTTAGCTGCCGCTATCGACACAAGAATGTTCCATGAAGCAACTCAAAAAGATGCCGCTTTATACAAAAGATTAGTTCCAGCAAAAAAAGGTGTCAGAACATTTACTCAAACAATGTTGAGAAGATTAAAAAAGTTGAACATCGACAAGACAAATCCAGACGATTTAACTGAAGAAGAAATTACAGCTTTTGCCCGTCTAGATATTGATCCTGAAACTATTACTTGGAGAAGAGTAGTTGATTGTAATGATAGATTCTTAAGAGGAATAACTGTTGGTGAAGCCTCAACTGAACGTGGATTTACGAGAAAGACTGGTTTTGATATTTCTGTCGCATCTGAATGTATGGCTATTTTAGCATTATCAAATTCTTTGTCAGACATGAGAGAACGTTTGGGTAGAATTGTTATTGCTTCTTCTAATGCTGGCGTCCCAATTACCTGTGAAGACATTGGATGTGCTGGTGCAATGACTGCCTTATTGAAAGATGCCATTAAACCAAATATTATGCAAACATTAGAAGGTACTCCAGTGTTTGTGCATGCTGGTCCATTTGCCAATATTTCTATCGGTGCCAATTCTGTTCTGGCTGATAAGATGGCATTGAAATTGGCCGGTGTTGAACCTGAATTACCAGAAGATATCAAACGTGCAAAAATGGGTTATGTTATTACTGAAGCCGGTTTTGACTTTACCATGGGTGGCGAAAGATTTATTAATATTAAGTGTCGTTCATCTGGTTTAATTCCTGATGTTGTGATCATTGTTGCTACCGTGAGAGCATTAAAGGTACACGGTGGTGGTCCAGAAGTGAAAGCAGGTGCTCCACTACCTTCTGAATATTTAACTGAAAATGTCGATTTATTGAGAAAAGGCTGTGCTAACTTAGCTAAGCACATCAGTAACGCTAGCCAATATAATTTACCAGTTATTGTAGCCATTAATAAAATGTCTTCTGATACCGATTTAGAACACGAAATTATTAGAGAAGAAGCATTAAAAGCAGGTGCATCTGATGCAATTGTTTCAAACCACTGGGAAGAAGGTGGTGAAGGTGCAGTTGATTTAGCTAAAGGTGTTATCAAGGTTACTGATGAAGAAGCTAATGATAAATTTGAATATCTATACACCACTGAAGGTTTAACCGCTGCTGAAAAAATTACAACTATTGCCCAAAAAATGTATGGTGCCAAAGATATTGAATTTTCAGAAGAAGCTCAAAAGAAAATTGATCTTTACACAAAACAAGGCTTTGGTGACCTACCAATATGTATTGCCAAAACTCAGTACTCTTTATCACATGATGCTAATTTGAAAGGTGTTCCAACCGATTTTACTTTCCCAATTAGAGATGTCAGAGCATCCATCGGTGCAGGTTATTTATATGCCCTAGCTGCTGAAATCCAAACCATTCCTGGTCTACCAACTCACTGTGGGTTTATGAATATTGAAGTTAATGAAGACGGTGAAATTGACGGTATGTTTTAGGTATCTTATATATATAATTTTGAAAATAATAACAAAATTTGTGGTTATGTGAACATGTATATAACAAATACTTTATATTTTTTAATTTCATGCATATCATTATAGTTATTTAAGAAAAAAAATACGTATTTAAACAACTAATTTTTAGTTTAAAATAGAATATATAAGGCATAGGATAGGAATATTATTTCGTTGAAGTTAATAATTTAAAATTTTGCTCTAATTTCTTCTTCAGAATCATAAATAACATAGCCTTCTTGTGATGTACTTGCAACTAGATGACCAGTCTGTGGGTCAAAATATTCCCCTTCAACTAAATGTTTATCAGAACGAGAACTAGGGTTTTCAATTTGAAATAATAACCAATTATTCATATCTGGTAATTGATGGAAGTGAAGTGAATGATCTAAAGAAACACTAAAATTATGAGAATATAAAGGTAATTGATGAAAATATGGCAGCGTTAATAAGAAATAAGAATCTGAAATATAAGATAATGCAACATAATTGTATCTTGGGTCATTATATGGTGTAATTTTTTCATACTTATCTCTCTTAAAATATTTTGTGATAGGTTGTCTGCAATTCACAAAATAGTTTAATTTTGTCTCCTTTTTATTTGAATAAAACAAATCATTTGGGAATCTGTAATCCATTACACCATTTTCGAAAACCTCAATGTTTTTATTTTGGCTTTCAACTGAATGAAATCTATTTGAAAAGTTTTCATATTTATTTGCTTGATCAAAAACTTTTTCCTTAAATAATTGAGCTGCTGGAATTAAATCATCTTTTTTTGGAAATTCTTTAATATCAATTGTCTTTAAATGATGTAATGAATCATGTTGTTTCTTAATTGAAAATAAGATCATTGCTGTAAATATCAATTTTTCATTTTGGAAACCTTTAACCTGTTTATGAATAAAATTACGCCCATGTCTCAAATCTTGAACATGATAATTAATCATTATATTTGGATTACCAGCATTAATAAAATAACTATGTAATGAAGTTGGTTCAAAATCTTCTGGAACAGTATACAAAGCTGCTAATAACGATTGCGCAACTAATGTACCACCAAACGTACCTCTACCACCAAATGGAGCTGCTGGTAAATTGCTTGTAATAAATCTAGTGGCTGAAATGGGAGACAACTCTAAAATTCTTTCTAAATTGGCTAAACTAGACAATTTCGATACCATTCTTTTTTTTTAATTCCTTTATCTTTTCTCTATTGTATTATCCTCCCTCAAAACCAAATCCCAAATGCTTGATACAAAAGACAAGATCACCAAGTCCCACTCAGAATCCTTCCCTCTATTTATATATCTCCAACTTCTGTCGATCATTCCACTCGCAATTTCTCCTCTCTTCCAGCCTCTCATTTTGCAAATGCTAATCCCCGGAAGATCATCAAAAGGTTTAAAAGTTGATGATCTTTTGTAGTTTTTGTAGTCATCTTGGTGAATTACAAAGGGATAACAGGGTATAATTTGGGAAAGAGCAAGGTTTGGTAAGGTTTGGTAAGGTAAAGCCCAGGTTGAAAGAGTTGTGTGATTTCTGCTTGCATAATTTTATTATATACAGTGATAAGTGATAAGTGATAAGTGATGAATGAGAAGAGTGTTTTGGATCATAGTATTGGATTCTTAGATGAGTATTTACCATTATGGTTCGATAAGAAGTCCAAGAAACCGTTATTTGTGCTGATATCTGGTCCACAAGGTTCTGGTAAATCATACACAGGTGCAAGAATCTACCGATATTTAAAAGAGAAATACACTGTCGATGGTGTTGAAACAAAGAATATAGCGTATTTGTCGATCGATGATTTTTATTTGACTCACGATGATCAGAAACATCTGGAAATGAGGTACCCAACGAATCAATTACTTAAGGGTAGGGGACTACCAGGTACTCATGATATGAAGTTATTATATAACTGTATCGATATAATGAATAGTAATGGATATTCGGTTCATGAAATTCAAAATTCTTTACAATTGCCTCAATATGATAAATCAAAATTTAATGGTGAAGGTGATAGATTAGCTGAATTAAAAGAAATCTCTTTACCGGTAGATATTGTTATATTGGAAGGTTGGTTTTTAGGTTTTATTCCAATTTTATCAAATTCTGTTGAAGATGAATATGTTAAAAAACAATTAGAAACTGATATGAGTATTATAAATTCAAATTTATACACTTATAGTGATCTCCTTTGGAATAATCCTGATATATTTTCTTTAGGTATTACACTTGATACTGATGATGTAGAAAAAAATGTTTATAATTGGAGAATTGAACAAGAACATGAGACTATCAGAAAATTTGGTTCTGGTATGAATAATGAAGAAGTTAAAAAATTTGTTGATAGATATATTCCAAGTTATAAATTGTATTATAATAATTTTACACAGATTGAAAAATTAGGCTCTATTGCCACTTTAACATTAGGAATAGATTCATCTAGGAAAGTAAAATTTTCAAAAATAAGATGTATTGAATAAAATTAAGATAGGCATAAAACAATTACATTAATGTACATACGTACATACCACACAAATATATATATATATAGATCCACTAATAATTTATCTAAGTAGAATCCATTAAATAGAGTAGAAAAAAAAATATAATGGCAACAAATGTTTTTGATATTGTATTATAATTCTGATGAAAATGGCGTCTCTATTTCTTCCCAAGGAATAATCGTTCTAGAAATTTTAAGATCTCTCCCAACTGGTTTCTTTATTAGCTTATCTTTCATTATATCATTTTTAAATTTCTCCCTTTCCAGTTTTATTTTATTCCTAATCTTAGATCTTGTTACTCTTTCTTTTCCCATATTACTTATAGAAAAATCATAATCATCATTACCTTCACTGTCATTTTCTAAAGTTGTACCATGTAATTGAATTGTATCTGCAGAAACGTTATCAACTGAATCAGTACACCGTTTGTTTAGAATCATTTCAAACTTTGATTGTTTTTCATTAAATAAATTCATTTCTGAAGACATTGAAACTAATACTCCATGCATATCATTTAACTGTGTTGATAAGCTCAATAACAAATCTTGTTGAAACTCAATAGTCTTAACCAATTTTAAATTTTTATTTTCAAAAGATTTAATTAATTTTGAATTATATTTCTCCAAATACCTTTCAATATTAATTTCATTAGATTCGAATGTATTAACTGTTCTACTTCTTCTTTTTGAATCATTTTCAACACTCAAATTGTTAATCTTATTCAACCCTTCTTTAAGAGTTGACTCTAATTTTTTTATTGAAGGTCTCACATCTAAAATTTTAATTGTTATTGTTTCAAAGTTAGTAAAAAAAAATTGATAAAATAAATAACAAATAAGTATTAAAATTCAATAGTTACCAACCAATTACTTTAGAGTCTTTCTCAATTGACGTATTTCCCTTGCCTATCTCTTGATTATTCAATTTTTCATTTAAAATATCAATTAATTGACACAATTTATCAGAATTTGTTTTTAAAATATTTGTTAATACCTCTGCTTTTTCCCTAAGATCACAACTCTCAACTTCTAATTTACCAGCCCATTCTAATATCTGTTTATCTGCCTCTCCAACCTGTACTTTACCATTCTCGAAACCTTTATCCTTTATTGGTGAGGAAAACATATCATCAGTACTCATATCTGAACCGTGTCCATCCATATTTCAACAAGGTACAATACTATTAAAACTTCTGTTCAACAATGAAAACTCACAAACGTCAGCAATTCTTTGATTGCCCCTCTAGTAAGTTTACTGTTAAGCTACCTCTTGTTCAATTGATAGCTCATCTTATTTATATTTATTTCAAAAGAGATTTACTGACGGGGGTGGTAATTAAAACGCAATTATCTGATCTTGTTGCTACTATAAAGAGGAACAGCCAGCTATAAGAACACTTAATTATATACAAATACTCATCAATGCATATACACACATACATAGTTACTTAGTGATTGAATTGTTTAAAATATATTCATTATAATGACATTTTCAAGTATTTCTTTTCTTCACCAAGATTGCAATATGGTGGGATGCCCAGTTGATACATCTTGACTGCTAACTCCATCAAATAGTCAATTGCTTCGTTGAATATCTTAGCTTTGTCAATTGTAGGACCCCATACGAATATACCATGTCTTCGTACAATAATTGCTTGTGTATATGGGTATTTTTCAAAAACTCTTTCAAAACTCTCTGTCAATTGATCTTCATGTGGCATATTTTCAATAATTGGGATCCTTAAAGTTTCATAATTTTCCAATGATAGTTGTTTCCCAGTTACTGGATCAAATCTATCACTTGGGATTGCTTTAATTTGTTCAATATTTGAAATTCTAAACTCATCATTAAAAATTAATGAACACATTATCGCATTTTGTGAATGTGTATGAATAATAGCACCTGCATTGCGTAATTTATAACATGCTAAAAATAATGGAGTACATGCACTTGCTTTATACATTTTTGGTTTACGTAATATTTTATTACCATCTTCTGTTAATACAAACATGTCTTCTTTCTTCATCTTCTCTTTTTGAACACCAGATGGTGCAATATAAAGATACTTATATTTTGGATGTTTGATTGAAATACCACCACCTGTACCAGTGCACCAATTATTATGAAAGAATTGTTCACATAGAGTACAAATCACATTTGCTGGGTGATTTGAATCTGTTGACTTTATCAGATTATCAGGATTATCGTTAATCGATTGCTCATCGTGTAAATTATCTTCTTCAATTGACATAGCTCACAACACACAAGACAAAAGGGAAAACACTTTTTTAATTGCTATTCTACTCAATAGCTATCTACAGACAATGCAGGACTGCTACAACCAACTTGTACTACCAATGCAATCGTTCACTGATAGCTTGTTTGGCTTTTGTATTTATTGCTAATGAAAAAAAAATTTTAGTGAGAAAAATTTAGTGCGATGAGTTTGGAATTAATTACTGACACTTCAATGATAAAACAGATAATAATATTGATGTTTAAATGCATAATTGGCTATATTTATGTAATAAATGAGTTATAAAGAGGTATATTGTAATCATGTCTATTGAATATATAAAGAAACACAGGATTCTGTTCGTGCGGGCATAAAGCATAAGTATGGTATAGAAAGAGTTTGGTTGAAGTTTTATTCTTTTCATGGCTTTGAGAAGTTTAATGTACCACAATTCCTGCAAATTCTCTTTTCTTTATCTTTTTCAAAATTTAGCACACTCTCTTTAACTTGTGTACCTAAATCTGTCAATATAAAGTCCATTTGACAAACGATTTCTTTACAATTGTGACAATACCACCTTAATGAATCATTTAAACCATCTGGTCTGTCTTGTTCGACTACAATACCAATAGTATCTGCATATCTAACTGGGTTATGAGGAACATTAGCAGGTAATAAATATGAATCACCTTCATTGATAATTATATCTTTAAATTTATCTTCATCTTGTAAACTTTCATCAACTACACGCAATTTCATATATCCTTTCCTCTGATGAAACCATTCAGGAGTTGGATTAATATGGTAATCTGTTCTTTCATTCGGTCCTCCAATAATCATTACGGTGAAGCCACCTCTATGAAGACAATAGTTATTAACTGGTGGTTGTAATAAATGACTATTCTCTTCCAACCATTTATCTAAATTTATTGGAATGGTATTCAACATTTTGTCACTATATTTTTTAACCAAAAACAAAAATAAATTTGAATATTAATAATTTTAATATCTTATCAACCAATTTTGTTACAGGTTTTAATCAATATTCAATCAGTAATTAAGTCTTTTAATCACTTATTTTCATTATCACATCCAATAATTAATACACTTTAAATTTTAATAACGCTTAGAGGGAATTGACTAGAGCAAAAGTGAAAAGTTTCAACACTTAACTTGATGTGATTTATATAAATAAGAAGCTGTAAAGTTACTTGCATGTGTTTAATATTGAGAAAGGAAAGTGGGTATTGGGACAGGTATATATATATTGAGCAATGTTTGGTACGAACAATAAGTTTGAAAATATTTTAAGAAGCATACCATTGCACAATGCATATGGTGAACAGTTCCCTAAAATTGAAGATATTGAGAAATTAGAAGTGCCACAATTTCAATTGAATAGTTTACCTTCAAAGAAAGAGATTTTTGAGCCATGGTATTCTGAGTGCGATAATTTAATTAAAGAGTGTGAGAAACATGATAACGCAAGTGAGCTTTTCCAAAAATGGTATGACGAGAGATATATGAAGAATAAACCACATGGAATGAGGGATAATATGCTATTATCACCATCAAAGAAGAAATAGAATTGAAATATTTTAACAAAGACAACAAGGCATATTTCAAAAACTTTTGAACAATCAACTGTTTGTTTCTTTCAAGTGTGAATACTTTTGATCTTTTGGATTATATTTTCAGATATTGTGATTCAGAATTACAGAATTAAAAGAATTGGGTTAAGTTTGGTATTGATAATATACAAAAAGACACATAGATATGATGTCTAGAATCATTCACCATACAGGTTATGATCGTGTTTTAATAGTTTTAAATTTACTACATTTGCATGGATTTTAAAGCTGGATACATTTTATATGCTTTATTTTCTGAAAAAAGTTTCAATATTGAAAATTTTTTTAGAAGGAGCTGCATTAAGTTTTTAAAGATAAAAGATTTGTATATATATAGTTTGGTTTGTGTAAATTGAAAGATTCCAATTCGATCTAGTTTATGTATTTATAAAGAAGCAGAGTATATTTCATAAAATTAACTTGTTTTAGCTTTTCAATTCATTTTCATCACCAATAACTAGCAAATTATTAATTATCAAAATGGCTGAAAAGTACGTTATCACTTATATTGCTCATGGCGATCAATTATCAGATCCTATTGCAATTGAAATTACTAAAAAGATTGAAAAGCAGTTATCAAAAAAATCTGAAAGATCTGAGAGATTAGGTGATCGTGCATATGACGTTTTTTTCAATATCCATGATGAACAAGAAGCTGTTAGATTGAAATTAATTGATATCATCGAATCATACAATGATGTTGATATAATTGTACAAAAAAATAATGAAACACGTCAAAATAAGAAATTAATCGTATTTGATATGGACTCAACACTAATTTATCAAGAAGTTATTGAGTTAATTGCAAGTTATGCAAATGTTGAAGGTCAAGTTAAGAAAATTACAGATTTAGCAATGAATAATGAAATCGATTTTAAAGAATCATTAAGACAAAGAGTCAAGTTATTAAAAAACCTAAAAATTGATAACTTATATGATGAAATCAAAGAAAAGTTAATTTTAACAAATGGTGTTAAAGAATTTGTTTCATTTATTCAAAGTAACCAAAAAGATTGTAAATTTGCCGTATTAAGTGGTGGATTTATCCAATTTGCTGAATTTATAGGTGATAAATTAAAATTTGATTACAAGAAGGCCAATCTATTACAAGTTGACGCCGATGGTAAATTAACTGGTGAAACAATTGGTAATATAGTGGATGGTCAATGTAAAGCAGAAACTCTATTACAATTGTGTAAAGATAATAATTTTAATATCAATTCAAGTGTAATGATTGGTGATGGTGGTAACGATCTACTAGCAATGAAAGCAGCTGGTTTCGGTATTGCCTGGAATGCAAAACCAACTGTCCAAAGACAAGCTCCATGCAAATTAAATACCAAATCAATGAAAGATGTGTTATACATCTTCGGCTACCCTGATGTTGCTATCAACTAGCAATATTACAATAGATACAAATACAAATACATACATATACATACATACAAATACATATAAATACATACAAATACAGACACTTAAACAGATAAACTAATATCTACAACGAACACATCTCATATTCATTTAATTGCTCCCTCAAAGGACATTATCCCAATTTATTACTTTACGAGACCCATTCGCAGCCTTTTTGAGGTTTATTCGATTAACGGTGCGAGCCCTAAGAATGCCTATTCCACTTACTAAGCTCAATGTGACAGACACTTTGGAAAGGTACTATAAGAGAATTAGACATCAGAGATTAGAGCATTAGAGCATTGCAGTAGATCTGGGAAGTGTAACTGGAGGCACCAAGTAGTTAGTTATTGGGATACGAGGATGTGTTAGTTACTCAGCCGTTGGCAGCCCTTTGTGGGTTGCAACTTTCAAGTTCAGTGTCGGTTATGATGACTTGACTCAATGGGAACTTTCTTGTATATGAATAAGACTAATGCAATCAATCAATGAATATTCTGTGTAATCTGTGTATATATGTGTGAGTATGCGTTTGAGCTTGATATTATTAGTAATTACGATTGTTAGGTGTGTATCTGGGTGTACCTGTCAACGAGTTTATGATATTCATTCACCTCTGTATAGTGATTATTAAATTATCTTAGTAAATATGTTATTGGTGAATATTATTATATCTATCGATTATGTCGTTAGACTTGCATCAACGTTTTTGATTAATAATATTGCATGATACAAGGTGTAATTGAATAATGAATAAATGAATATTCATTTATTCATATGATGTGCTTCTTAATGCATATAGATTATGTATGTACTGGTATTTTAAACTGAGTAAGCTGGAGGGGAGGTCCAAATTCTAAAGTATATAAATATGGGCATCTTCACACTTTTTAAAGATTCTTGTACTTAAGATCTAATTCAGTTTTTATATTCCTATACAATAATAAAAACAAACAGAACAAGTAACAACTAATTTATATTATCATTATATATATTATAAAATTACTTAATTGCATCAATACAAACAAAATACAAATATAACTACAATGTCTCAAATTACTTTAGGTAAATATCTATTCGAAAGATTAAATCAAGTTCATGTTAACACTGTTTATGGTTTACCAGGTGATTTTAACTTGACTTTATTAGATAAAATCTATGAAGTCCCAGGTATGAGATGGGCTGGTAACACTAATGAATTAAATGCTGCATATGCTGCTGATGGTTATGCTAGAATTAAGGGTATGGGTTGTTTAATTACTACTTTTGGTGTTGGTGAATTATCTGCTTTGAATGGTATTGCTGGTTCTTATGCTGAGCATGTCGGTGTCTTACATGTTGTTGGTGTTCCATCAACTGTTTCACAAGCTAAACAATTACTATTACATCACACTTTAGGTAATGGTGATTTTAATGTTTTCCATAGAATGTCTCAATGTATCTCTGAAACTACATCAATGATTACTGACATTAATACTGCCTGTGAAGAAATTGACAGATGTATTAGAACTACTTTCATTAGCCAAAGACCAGTTTATCTTGGCATTCCTGCTAATTTCTTTGATTTGACTGTTTCAATTGAAAGATTATTTACTCCAATTGATTTAACTTTGAAGCCAAATGATGAAGATGCTGAAGCTGAAGTTTTAAGTGCTATCTTAGAATTAGTTAAAACTGCTAAGAATCCAATTATTTTAGCTGATGCTTGTGCTTCAAGACATGATGTTAAGAAAGAAACTAGAACTTTAATTGATATCACCCAATTCCCATCATTTGTTACTCCAATGGGTAAAGGTTCTATTGATGAAAAACATCCAAGATTTGGTGGTGTTTATATTGGTACTTTATCAAGACCTGAAGTTAAAGCTGCTGTTGAATCTGCCGATTTAATTTTATCTGTCGGTTCTTTATTATCTGATTTCAATACTGGTTCATTCTCGTATTCATACAATACCAAAAATATTGTTGAATTTCATTCTGATTACACTAAGATTAGAAATGCATCTTTCCCAGGTGTTCAAATGAAATTTGTTTTAGAAAAATTAATTGCTAAGATTCCAGCTGTTATTGGTGACTACAAGCCAGTCACAATCCCAGCTGCTGTTCCAGAAAATGCTGCCTGTGATGCTGCTACTCCATTAAAACAAGAATGGTTATGGAACCAAGTTGGTAAATTCTTGCAAGAAGGTGACATTGTTTTAACTGAAACTGGTACTTCTGCTTTTGGTATTAACCAAACACACTTCCCAAATGACACTTATGGTATTTCACAAGTATTATGGGGTTCTATTGGTTTTACTGGTGGTGCTGTCTTAGGTGCTGCTGCTGCCGCTGAAGAATTGGATCCATCTAGAAGAACTATATTGTTCATTGGTGATGGTTCTTTACAATTAACCGTTCAAGAAATTTCTACTATGATCAGATGGAATTTAAAACCATACTTATTTGTCTTAAATAACAAAGGTTACACAATTGAAAAATTAATACATGGTCCAACTGCGGAATACAACGAAGTACAAAGTTGGGACCATTTGGCATTATTGCCAACATTTGGCGCTACAGATTATGAAGCTTTAAGAGTTTCTACCACTGGTGAATGGGATAAATTAACACAAGATGAAGATTTCAACAAGAACAGTAGAATTAGATTAATTGAAGTTATGTTACCTGTAATGGACGCCCCATCCAGTTTAGTCGCTCAAGCTAAATTAACTGAATCTATTAATGCCCAATAAATAAGGAAAGCTTTATACTTTTAAATTTTTAAGCTTCCCAAAATAATGTCCTTTTTTATGAATCAATACAAAAAAAATTTTCTCATCGAATTATAATATATAATTGAGATCTTAATTCTTTTATTTACTTTTAATTTATAATTTATAAACAATTGACTATTTTTTTTACAATGTATCCTATCTTATAAATCTAGAGTTTCATGCTGTGCTTCTTGGTGCTATTTTAAAACTTAAAATATCATTCTTACCAGGCTCCACTAAACTATCTTCACTTACTCTGACACCTCCTACGGTTTCAATTGCTGCTATAGTAACTTCAGTACCCATTATATATTTACTAACTTTCCCTACTGGTGTTCCCTTTTTAACTAAGAAACAGTCTCTAAATACATTTGTATTATTACCACCAGTGTAAGAATGAATGTTTTTAACTGTGTAAACAGGCATTAATCCTAGTACACCAGTGGCTGCCTGTAGAACCTGTAAAACACCAGTTGATCCAAATCTGTAAAGTACCAAATCTCTAATATTTTCAATTCTATTTAACAGTTTTTCATCGAGCTCTTTTAGGTTTACTGGATCATCTTCAAAAGTATCTACAAATTCGGTACCTTCTTCATAATAAATGAAGCCCTGCTTCTTCAATTTTCTTAAAAATACTTCTGTGACAGCACTTGTTAAGACTGCTTTTGTATCTGGATATTTTAACATAATTTTGGATACGTTTTTATCAGAATCTGGATGATCAATTTTATTCAAACCCAAAACAGTTGGAAATTTTTCTGTCATAAATGATTTAACAACTTTTGTGATCCATTCATTATCCCAATTTTCTAATGGTGGTAAATTTTTAATTCTATCTAATGCTCTTTGTATCATTGGTGCATGAGAACCATAACCACCAAATTGGCCTTGTAAAGTATCAACAATACTTGATTTTGTAGCGGTGTGTCTACGAACAATAGATCCCCATCTTTTTTGTAGATTACCTTCAATCCACAATCTAATTTCATCTTGTAACCATTCAATATCATTTAAGGGATCATAACCTCTTGTATTTTTACCTTCTGCATCTGTTGTACCACTTACGTCAACAACATGTATCAATGCATCAGCATGTCTTAAATCGTCTAAAAACTTATTACCTAAACCTCTACCAGAATGAGCACCAGGAACTAAACCTGCAACATCTAATAACATAATTGGAATATGTCTTTTGCCATTTTCACACCAACCGTAATTTGGTTTGCATAAATCTTGTTTATTAAATCTACTGCAAGCACAATCTACTTGTAAGTAACCAGTAGCTTTATTAGGTTCAATTGTAGTAAATGGGAATGAACCAACCGCAGCAGCAGCATCAGTCAAAGAGTTCAAGGTGGTAGACTTACCTGATGATGGCTTACCAACAATACCAATTAATGGATCTCTAGGCATGTTCTAATATTTCTTCCTTTTTTTTTTTCCACTTTAAATGAGAAGTAACAAAAAAAAATCTCTTGTAGTTGTGAATATATTTCTTCAATAGTATGTATTCAGATACAATTCCACAACGTCGAACTGATTGGTAATATAGTGAGATTCCCTTGGCTACCAATATACCCCCAATTGGCTTTTTTATAACACCAAATCAGCTAATTGCTGCACCCATTGCAACTGCCAATGTTAAAATAACTTTTCATTATTATTCACTAAATCGATATCGATATGGCAAACACAGCCCTAAAAGGTGCCCTATTCTTTGTAGTAACATGATTACTTTCTTGATTTGGGACCTCTGACAAACGCACGTAATAGCGGCACTTTCAGGGAAATTCCACGCCAAGCCCTATGAGGGTTTGCATTTGTAACGAAAAACTGAAAAATTTTGCCAAAATTGAGATGAGCATGAAAGATGAATAATCAAAATGTATAGCAATTATTGTATCTGTGACTCTATATAGAAAGATACGAGGTACTCTTTACGTATTCTTACCTATTCGATATATATATATTTCCTCATAGGAGTAGTTGTTATTGTTACCGTGATACACTCTACTCAGAAAGTTAGCTATAAACAATAGATATAATGTCTGAAGAACAAGCTAAAAAAAACGAAGAATTATTTAAGCCAGTTGGTGAATTTGTTGAAGAGGTTGAAGAAGGAACTGTTTCTGCACAAGATGGTGTTACTTTAACTGGTGCTTCTGATGCAATGGGTCATCCAGTTCAAGAAATTGAATCTTTATGTATGAACTGTCATGAAAATGGTACTACAAGATTGTTATTGACATCAATCCCATATTTCCGTGAAGTCATTTTAATGTCATTTGAATGTCCACATTGTCATTTAAAGAATTCTGAAATTCAACCAGCTTCTCAAATTGAAGAAAAAGGTTCTAAATTTATATTAAAAGTTGAAGATAAAGAAGACTTCAACAGACAAGTTATCAAGTCAGAAAATGCCACCTGTAAATTTGCTGAATTAGATATTGAAATTCCAGCAAAGAAGGGCCAATTAACTACTATTGAAGGTTTATTAACTGAAATGATTGAAGATTTAGAAGCCGATCAAGAGGCTAGAAAATCGATTGACGAAGCTTTACATAAAAAAATTGATGATTTTATTACAAAAGTTAAAAGCTACATTAATTGTGATGAAGGTACTTTACCACTGAGTTTCACATTAGATGATCCAGCTGGTAATTCTTGGGTTGAATATAAACCTGGTGAACCTCAACACAAATGGTCTCAAGTTCAATATGTTAGAAGTGATGAACAAAATGTCGAAGTTGGAATTATTACCAGAGATCAATTAGAACAACGTCGTCAAGAAAAATTAGCTGCTTTATCTGACCGTAAAAGAAACCCATCTCATACTGTTCAAGTTGGAAGTACAGCAAATGAATTTTTATCAGATGCTACTGATATTGAAAATTATACTAATGAAGTTCAAACTTTCAGAGCTTCTTGTCCATCATGTTTACACGAATGTGAGACCCATATGAAACCAGTTAATATTCCACATTTCAAAGAAGTTATAATTATGTCAACTACTTGTGACAGTTGTGGTTACAAATCAAATGAAGTTAAAACCGGAGGTGCTATTCCAGAAAAGGGTAGAAAAATTACCTTGTATTGTGATGATCCAGCTGATTTATCTCGTGACATTTTAAAGTCAGAATCATGTTCTTTAACCATCCCAGAATTAAGTTTAGATATCCAAGAAGGTACTTTAGGTGGTAGATTTACAACTTTAGAAGGTTTATTAAAACAAGTACATGATGAATTAGAATCTCGTGTCTTTTCGCAAACTTCTGATTCTATGGATCAAGCTACTAAAGATCGTTGGGTTTCATTCTTCGCTAAATTAAACGAAGCATTAGAAGGCAAAGTTAAATTCACCGTCACAATGACTGATCCAATGGCTGGTTCCTACATTCAAAATGTCTATGCCCCAGATGCTGATCCAAACATGACAATTGAAGATTTCGATAGAACTGCTGAACAAAATGAAGAACTAGGTTTAACTGGTATGGTTGTTGATTAGCCGTACTTCCATCCAAAAATAACTATAACTCTACATTTAACCCTAATTTTCAGTTAACTATATATCATTTCAAGCATATACTCTCTGTACTATATATTTATACATACTTATATCTATCTATACGTATATATATATCCAAATTCGAACGATTTCTCAAATAGAAATACCGTTTTTGAGATACTAATGAATTTAAACCCCAACATTCCCTTTTACTGGTTTAGTGAAGTGAAGTGAACTGTTATGTTATTAAATTAAAGAGTTACTTGCATTTACTAATAAGACAGATTCTTACCAAAGAGCACAAATAGGCAATAAGATAATTATGACACCTTTTCATGCGACTGTACATATAACATCCGTACATATTCTCACAACATCCGTTTATTTTATCAATTTCAAAAAATAAAGCAGCGTTATATTTTTCAAATGAATTAAAACGCGATCAAGCACTTTCCTTTCCACAGCAAAAACCTCCTTCTACAAGCGGACATTTACCATCAGATATTTCCAGCCTAGAGAAACCCATTTACTGAGGACACTTACTGGGTGTCACTGTTCCTCCCTGTAATTGCCACTCTTTTCTATTACAGCAGGCTTTCCCAAGCCTGCTGTAATGGCAATTGAACAGCTTAAATTACTGCAGATAAACTGAAAACACAATCTTCAAAACTGAACCGTTTCGTAAATTAGCTTCGACTCTGAAAAATTATTTGGTAACGCATTGAAATTTCAGCTGATGAGCTTGGTTGGTTACTATTGAAGTAATTTCGATATTCTAGCAATTGCCAACCTTTAAGCATCGCTGGAAATCTCTTTCTTACATGTATGTATTCATTTGTCTATACCTAGTTAATTATGAACCTAGTGCTCTAATATACTCGTATCTTCTTTGTTGGTTACCTCAAGCATTGTGAAGACGAATTGATTGAGACCACCCCATGATAAATCTATATTTGTAGATGTTATACAAATATGCTATATTTCTGAATGTACATATCGCTCTTGAATTCACTTGTAATTTCTGTTCTTGAAATATAAAATCAGCACAAATTATCGATAACAAAATGTCTTTACCAGCTACTTTCGATTTAACTCCAGAAGATGCCCAATTATTATTGGCTGCTAACACCCATTTAGGTGCTAGAAACGTTCAAGTATGTTAACTATTATTTGAAATACTATTTAAATTTGAGTATAATTGAGTGATTATGTGGTAGTTGAATTACTTTTAAGAATTCTAAATGATATCATTATGTTATCATGAACTGATTGATTAATTGTAGAAAGAAACTTTCCTGAAAATGTGGATCACAGAGTACTTTTTAATAATTGTTGGATATAAATTAATTCTTGTTATGAATTGAAGTAAATAAACTATTTAAAAAAGCATAAGGCTCGTTTTACAATTCAAATATAAAATTTCAAGATGATCAAGTTGATAGTTTACTAACAATCTTTTTATTATTATTATTATTATAATTATTATTATAATTAATATTAATATTAATATTTCTATTTAGGTCCACCAAGAACCATACGTCTTCAACACCAGACCAGATGGTGTCAATGTTATCAACGTTGGTAAGACTTGGGAAAAATTAGTCTTAGCTGCCAGAATCATTGCTGCTATTCCAAACCCAGAAGATGTTGTTGCCATCTCTTCTAGAACTTACGGTCAAAGAGCTGTCTTGAAGTACTCTGCTCACACTGGTGCTACCCCAATTGCTGGTAGATTCACCCCAGGTTCTTTCACTAACTACATCACCCGTTCTTTCAAGGAACCAAGATTAATCATAGTTACTGACCCAAGATCTGATTTCCAAGCTATTAAGGAAGCTTCTTACGTTAACATCCCAGTTATTGCTTTAACTGATTTAGACTCCCCATCTGAATACGTTGATATCGCTATCCCATGTAACAACAGAGGTAAACACTCTATCGGTTTAATCTGGTACTTATTAGCCAGAGAAGTCTTAAGATTAAGAGGTGCTTTAGTTGACAGAACCCAACCATGGACCATCATGCCAGATTTATACTTCTACAGAAACCCAGAAGAAATTGAACAACAAACCGCTGAAGAAGTTGCTGCTACTACTGAAGGTGATGCTGAAGAAGCCACTGAAGAAGCTACTGAAGAAGCCACTGAAGCTTCCGAATGGGCTGAAGAAAACACTGAAAATGCTTCTTGGTAATCAAGATGATATGTACATTAATTTTAATCGTATAATATCCATATAGGATAACTAATTTTTATCATTATATATTATCTCATAGTATTTCTTTCATAGTTTGTATTGTAATAAAACAATTCATAAAAAAATTATAAATACTACTTCTTTCATACAGTAGAGGAAATTGTATGAATATGTTTACATAAACATTCGAATTTTATTATTATACTATTTATTCTAAATATTTAAGAAGTCAATAATATATACGCTTTAATGTTGATAATATAATAATATTACCAGAAAGTTAATGAGATTTTGATTTTTGAAATTGGTTTAGTTTCTGATATAATTTATCCATGCTTATTGGCTCAACAGGCAGTGACGAATATAAGACACAATATAACATATTCCTATTAATATTAATAGGCAGACCTTTAATAATCTTAACAAATAATTTTATAGAAAAATAATTATCTTTAATTTGGCTCATGAGAGCAGAAAATGGTTTGAACATTAGTGTTACTGGCAAGGCCTTATTTTTTAACTCAAAATGAATAAGATCTCCAGAATCCTTCAAATTTAGCGATATGCCTCCAGGTAGCCTTTTTTTATCTTTAAACCTAAGTAGTAATGCAAATAATGGGAAATGATTTAATAATAAAATTAAAGATTCAAACACAATTTCTAGAAAGATCATTCCCAATTGAAAAGAAGTGAAAGAAATATAAAATGCTAAAACCGTTGGCAGCAAAAACGATAAAATAACAAATAGTAAAGTACCCATTAATAATTGATCCAGTTCAAAATGATTATGATCTATTCTATTACGAAGGACATTTTTCTTTTTACCACGAAATAAATAATATAAACTTCCCATGCTGTTTAATTGCCAACGATATAATTTCCTACTGATTAAACAAAATAAGCCAACATGTAAAGAAAGAAATGCAAAAAAATCAACCATAAGAGACAATGCAAATGTTGCTCCAAATACACAACTAATATATCCGACATAGCTAATTAAAGCTTGTAAAGTTTCAATGTCAGAAACTTTTTTAATGAAAAATGTGTATGACATCTCAATAATCCATAAAAATAATTCACTTAAAAAGCAAGCCAACTCTTCATTTAGTTTTATACCAAAAGGATTCTGAGATAAAGAAATAGTTACCTTTTTCAAAAGATCATACAAAAAAAAGGTAATTGTGCTGTGTAAAAAAGAAGCAATTACAAAATTATACTGCGACAGCAAAGATCCTAAAATCATACCAAAAGATATATCATTCAGAATTAACCAAATAGTATTATATAATCTAATATAATCTGGATAATATTGTGAAGGTAAATTTTCAATTACCTCTTCTGAAGCTTCAAAGGCAGTTTTGAAACGAGGAAAGGCGTTTCTTATGGAAACATTCTCACTGATACTTAAATATTGAACTGGGAAATAACAAAATTGTTGACATCTCAGATCTATTTGCTGAATTGTTTGGGAAATATTAACCAACTTAAAAAATTTCCAATTTAATGTCATTGAAGTTGGCTTTGCAATGGTGCAGATTGTCAAAGTAATATAAAAAATAAACCTGCTAAGACGATGATATAATTTTGTTGCTTTTATGGTCTTGACCAATGTTTGAATGACACTGAGTTTAAATTTGCTTGACTCAGGTAAGTATGTACTGTATTTCTCTTGAAAAGTAAATAGATGACTATAATATAAATTAGCCAAACTCAAAGATCTCTTGCAAATATTATTACCATTTTGATATCTTGGATGGTTTATAATATCAGTATATTTGTCATAAAAGATGCTATTATCACTTACATAATGTTTGTTTTCTGGCAATGTCAAAATAATTGGATCAATTGAGAAGAATTGTAATTTCTTCGTATTTGGAGCATCAAATTCAATTATTCCTTTAATATGATTTTGTAAATCCCAGTCAATGCTATTTTTCTTCTTATTACCAATAATAAAATAGGGACTCTCAAGTTCAAATGTTTCCAGAACATCTGCTGCTATTATATTCAGCACCATTGGATCTGTCCCAGGAAAGCTGATCGCTACAGCAACCAAATTTTCATCGATAAATCGTATTTCTTTCCTAATTAAATGTTTTGGCCAAAACAAATAACCACTCATATCATTTAATACAAATACGCAGTTTGTGCTATATCTAAATCTTCTATTGTCTAAGGTTCCCTGGCACACTGTTGTTGTTAAATATAGTATAAATATCTCTGTCTTATGATCTAATCACTAAGCATATTTTTTATTGCAACTTTTCAAACCTTAGTACTTAAACGCCTCATCGCAGATATCATTAAAAGTGAAAATATTTATGAAGATATAAGAAACTTCTGATGATTTATAAAGCAAATGAATAGTGGTTTTAGCATAGCAAAACAGATATAATCGAACATACATTGAATTAGTAAACACATTGGATATACTATTGTACATCATTGCATTATGGAGAGAGAGGTTCAAGATCATCTTGACAACCCTTTTGAGGTAGTTTCTTTGCATTCAAACAACTCTATTGATTCATTTGACTCATCTAATAACAATGGGTCAATTAATGATAATCCTTCCCCTAAACTTATTCCCCCAGCTTTAAACATTATTCCTCCTATAACAAACACAGACTCTATTGAATCAGGAAGTAGTAAAAATCAAGAGCGTAATGTTGTGAATAGAGTCAAAGCAGCATTGTCAAGCACCAATTTATTCAATCATGACAAACAAGGGAAATTCGAAGAAAATGATGATAGTTTAAAAACTAATTTTATTAATAAAGATAATTTACATGATCGTCCTAAATTATCACTAAAAATTCCTTCATTGCATAGTTCTTCCAGGAGTACAAGTCCTTCTCCATCGAGGAGTAGAATATCCCCAGGTGTATTCAGTTTTTCTAGCACAGGAATAAGAAAAAGATCACATAGTCGAGACTCTAGAAGTCAAGATTCAAGAGGAAGGCACTCGCCAGGTGCTTCTATAGAGCATTCAGCCATTGATTCTGAAAGAACAAAGAGGTCAGCAAAGGTCTTATCATATATAGCAGCTGATGATATAGATGATTTTGAAGATTTACAGAAGGAATTCAGAAGTGCTGTAGATGATAAGGGTTTTACATGGTTACCTCAGTTAGAGAGACACACTGACCCTAAGAATAATGCTGGAATAGCTTCTGATCATGATGAGACGTTTTCAGTTACATCAGGTATGGACAGAACGTCATCATCTAAAAGCTATATGATGAAACCAAGTCCGATCCTTGAAGGTCCTTCCAAGGACCAAAAAATAAATTTAGAAAATATCGAAAGCGCCAGAACATTTAGAGAAGATATAGATCAGGAAGATTATAAATTAGAATCTTCCATCTCTACTGTTGAATTACCAAACTTTGAGGAGATTTTTGAGGCGGATAATTATAAAAATTTACAACTATATGGATATTCATTAGGTTTTATCCCACCTATTAACAGCTTACGGTATCAATTTGCTTCTATTCATGTAAATAGAAAGTATGATTTTGCATATTATGTCGTATTGATCATATTTACTGTATTATTATCATATAGAACTTACAAGCCAACAGAGTATAATTTTATTTACAATTTTTCTAACCCTGTCGATATTATTTGCTTTTTACTCTGTATATTCTTTTCCATCCATGATATGACCAAAATTATTGCCTTTGGGTTCTGGGACGATTCACAAATGTTTAAAGCATACTCAAAAAAGTATGTAACTATTATAGAATGGCTAGAATTGGATAAATTTTACGCATCAATGAGAAGTAGATATGGTGCAATAATTGATATTTTTATTCCATATAGAGTAATATCAACTTTTAAGGATTACAAAACTAATAGATTTTTTATCAAAAGTTCTGTTACAAAAGAAGGTAGTATTGACAAAAATAATCAAGAATTTAACTGCCCTAGAGCATTTGCACGTTCGTCCTGGAATAGAACGGACCTTGTTTCTACTGGCTGTTTTTGGATTGGGTTATTTCTTTCAATTAATCGATTTGATAATAGACATGGGATAAATTTATTTAAAAGTTTAACTTCCATCAGAATTCTTCGTTTATTAGACACAGATACCGGTATATCATCAATTATTCGAGGGATTAAGCATGGGATACCTCAATTATTATCCGTTGGTTCCATTTTGGTTTATTTTTGGGTATTTTTTGGAGTGCTTGGTGTTCAAATTTTTAAAGGTTCATTAAGAAGGCAATGTGTTTGGCATAATCCAGACAACTCGTTAGACACATATCAATTTGATATGCAATTTTGTGGGGGTTACTTAGAAACTACTACTAAAGCTAAGAAAAATTATATCTACAGTGATGGTGTGGAAGGGCCTGTAAGTAAAGGGTTTCTGTGTCCGCAAAATTCTCAATGTATATCAAATGCAAACCCTTATAATGGTAGAATAAGTTTTGATAACATTGTAAATGCTATGGAGTTAGTTTTTGTAATTATGAGTGCAAATACGTTCACAGATATAATGTATTATACAATGGACTCTGATGATATGGCAGCGTGTTTATTCTTTATTTTGGCCATTTTCGTTTTAACAATTTGGCTACTGAATCTTCTTATTGCAGTTTTAGTTTCTTCTTTCGAGCTAGCAAATCAGCAATATAAAGAAAAAAGATCGAAGTCTTTTCGTGGATTTGAAAGTATTCCTATAAAGCTGATTAAAGGGTACTGGAAATATTTTCAGTTTAAAGCAAATAATACAAAACTTCCACTCTGGGCAGCGAATAGCCTACTGTATTATGAAAAAATCGAGGGTTTATTCGTCCTTTTAATTTTGGCTGACTTTATCATGAGGGCAACAATTACTTCGAATAGTTCTGCTAGTCACATTGGTAAATTATTTGAAGTTGATAAGGCGATTTCAATCATTCTTTTTATTGAATCGACAATGCGATTAACTTTTTACTCTCCAAGCCTATGGAAATTCGTTACGAAGATAAATTATATGGTCGATCTCATCATTGCCATCATAACTTTCACCGTGAGTATAATTGAATCCAAGTATCCAATGGGTCAACTCTATTACTGGCTGTCCTTCTTTCATATCTTAAGATTTTATAGGGTGATTACTATGTTCAACTTTTCAAGAAATTTGTGGAAACGTGTATTAGGTAATGGAGTTATGATATGGAATCTTACGGCATTTTACTTTTTATTCACATATTTGGTTTCCATTGTCATTTCTCTTTATTCTGAAGGAATCATCCCAAAAGATGAAAGTGGCGATATTGAATTCGGTATGTATTCGTTGCCAAATTCATTTTTATCTCTGTACATTATAACATCAACCGAGAATTGGACTGATATTTTGTATAATTTACAACAATATTCACCAAATATTTCTTCAGCGGTAATATCATCTATAATGTTAATCATTTGGTTCATTTTATCGAATTTTATGATTTTAAATATTTTCATTGCAATTATTTCACAAAGTATTAGGGTTAAAGAAGATGAGAAACGTTATTTACAAATAAGGCATTATATGAAATACATATATCCACAAAAATTACAAGAATATACACACGCAACGTTAATATCTAGACTTCGTAAAAAATTATTTAAGAACAACAAACAAGAAAGTTCCAGGGATTTCAAACAATTCTTAATCAGAGGGACAGCCATTATGAATATTGCACATAACACCGAAGATTTAATTGAAAGCTTAAATAAAGAACAAGAAGATAAATGGACAATAAGATGGATATGGAATTCTTTCCTTAGCTTACCGATTGTTAATTATTTTGAATCTTTAACAAACAATCCATTTTACAAGAAACCTGAAGTCATATATGCCGACCAGTCAGATACTGTTGAAAGAAATTATATTCTTAAACTAGATGAGCATGAAGAAGAAAAAATTGAATATATGAAGATACATTCAATGTTTAATTACAGTTACTTCATATTTCCTCCTAATCACAGATTAAGACAGTTTTGTCAAAGGTTGGTGCCTTCTAGTGAAGGTAAAAGAACTGACGGTATGAATTTTTATGAAGATGATACTGATGTGTATAGCACAAGAAAATACTTTAACCGTATTGAAAGAGATATTTTTGTATTCATAATCGGTGTCGTTACTATTCTTTTAATCGTGTTATCCTGTTATGCCACTCCATTGTATCGTATAAAAAATGTTTCTGGACGTTGGAACTGGGAAACTAGCTGTGAATATGTATTTTTGGGAATATTCACAATTGAATTTCTTGTCAAGACAATCGCAGATGGATTTATCTACACTCCTAATGCATACTTACGAAACCCTTGGAACTTCATAGATTTCGTTGTTGTAATATCCCTTTGGATTGAGTTTATTGCTAATTTAAGAAACGATACGGATCTTGCAAGGAGTTTCAAAGGTTTGACTGCCTTAAGAGCATTAAGATGTTTGACAATCAGTAATACTGCAAGACAAACCTTCGCTATCGTTGTTTATGATGGGATAGGTAAAATATTTGAGGCTGGTATGGTTTCATTAACTTTGTTACTTCCATTTACTGTATGGGGGTTAAGTCTATTTCGAGGCAGACTTGCTACATGTAATGATAGTGATGTAGACCAGGTTGGTTGTTTTAATGAATATTCGGCTACCGTTTTCAAATGGGATGTCCTAGTACCTCGTGTTTATGAGAATCCTAATCTATATTTGGATAACTTTTCAAGTGCATTTAAATCTCTATATGAAATAATCTCATTAGAAGGGTGGAGTGATTTATTAGCAAATCTAATGAATAGTAGCGGAGTTGGAACAATACCAAGTACACTAGGAACGCCAATTAATGCTCTATTTTTAGTTTCATTCAATTTTTTAAGTATGGTATTCATTTTAAATCTATTTGTATCATTTGTTGTTAATAATCATGCAAGAACTACTGGCACAGCATACCAGACAGCTGAGGAAAAATCATGGATGGAATCAAAACAACTTTTATCCCTAGCGAAGCCAATAGCGTTACCAGATCTTTTCCAGATGTCAAAATCGAGACGATTTTTTTACTATTTAACGATAGAGAAGAAAAATTTGTCATATTCATCATTCATGAACTTAGTTTTATACTTACATGTCATATTTTTATTGTGCATCTCGTATTTAGGGCAAAACAATACGATCTCATTTACTTCAGGATATTTTATGTTTTCTTCAACAGTTTTTTTGATCCATGAGAGTTTTAAAATTTATGCTTTAAACTCAAGCTTATATTTTAAAAATGTTTGGAATTCATTAAAGTTTATAATCGTATTATTATCATTTTTATTTACCTCCATTGGTCTGAATTCGTCTGAAAAAAATTATTGGTTTAAAAATATCGAACAAGTTTTCCAATTGCTTTACTTTTTATTTTTAATTCCACAAAATGATAGGCTAACAGAATTATTGGAAACTGCAATGGCAAGTTGGCCATCTATTTTTTCTTTAACATACACTTGGGGAATATTATTTTTGGTTTATGCTATTGCATTAAACCAAATTTTTGGCTTAACTCGATTAGGAGATAACACAACGGATAATTTAAATTTTAGAACTGTTATTAAATCAATGATCGTTCTTTTCAGGTGTAGTTTTGGTGAAGGTTGGAATTATATTATGGAAGATTTAACAACTGAACAACCGTACTGCTATAGTTCATCGGATTCGGAATCAGATTGTGGTTCAACAACATATGCATATATATTATTAATGTCGTGGAATATTATCTCAATGTATATTTTCTTAAATATGTTCATATCTTTGATTATCAGTAACTTTAGTTACGTTTATAGAAGAGGAACATCAAAATCGGCAGTTAATAAAGGTGAAATTAGGAAGTTTACCATTGCATGGTCTAAATATGATTCAGATGGTACAGGAACACTAGGTTTCCAATATCTTCCAAAGATAATGCATTCATTTGATGGACCCTTGTCATTTAAATTATGGGAAGGTCGTTTGAGTATTAATAGTCTGGTTGAAAATTATATGGAAGTTAACCCAGATGACCCATATGATGTTAAAGTAGACCTTGAAGGCTTAAATTATGAATTGGATAGTATTAATAAAGAAAAGGTAATAAAAAGAAAATGGGAATACAGAAGATTTGTGCAAGAAGTTTACTACAGTAATTCTTACAACGATGCAATTAATTTTTCAAATTTTTTATTACAGATTCCTCTATATACCACATATAATGCGAGAGAATGTCTAGGAATCGATGAATACGTCAAACATCTTTATATTATGGGTAAAGTTGACAAGTTTTTGAATAATCAAAAGAACGTTGATGCTTTAAATATGATTGTAACAAAGTGGAAATATATTACAAAGGTGAAAAATAAGAAATTGGAGAATGCCAATGGCCCAAGAACTAGAACGCCAATGAATATAAAATTTCCGAACAGTACTGATCATCTTGAAATAATAAATCCGTTTAAAGAGGAAGTTTTAGGTACTCCTGGACATGATTTTGGAGTAGATAATTTTATTTGGTCACCTAGAAATAATCAAAGCAATTCATTTTCATCTTACACTAGGAACCTTACTGCTGGCAATAATAGTTTTGGAGAGGATGATGAAAGTGACAAAAATTAGTGATAGAATAGTTATATATAAATATACATAATGCATAATTATTTCAATATTTGAAAAGCTAAAAAAATATGCGCAAGCCCGGAATCGAACCGGGGGCCCAACGATGGCAACGTTGGATTTTACCACTAAACCACTTGCGCTAATTAATTTTTGAATGTTTCCATTAGATGATATTTTTAATTACAGTTCCCCATGAGATATATAAATTATCCTAAATTCTGGTTAATCTTCTTTAGATGAACTTTGATCACTCTTAGCAGACTCTATGTTAGACCCAGGATAAAGTAGACAATTACATGAAACTTATACTGAATCGATTCTAAAATATAACATTACATTATTTCTTTTGCAAAAGTGCTTGACAACTATAATGTGAATTACATTCACCTGGATTACTAAAATAAGAAATTGCACTCAACAATATAGTTCATATCTAGATTCCCTGACATATATTACTAAATTTTGAAATTATTTAATGGTGTGAATTATTAATACCAACATGTTTGGCTTTTTGCATGACGTCTATGGATGATATCAACCTTTCATATAAAGAAGTGCTGAAGTATGTAAAAACCAGGGTTTACATATACATATGAATATTCAAGTATGAAAATGACTAATTATAATCTAAAAGAAATTGGTAGCTATTGTGACAGTGAGGAAGCTTGCACCAATGGGAAGATAGCATATACAACGATTTAGCACTATATTGTCGTTACAGTAGCAGGTAACCAGAGCATATGTAGATGGATACGAAAAACAGTCAAAAAAGTGTCGGTACTAAATTCCACAATTGTCATGTAACCCTGTCATTTTGAGCTCAGGATCATTTTTCCCTAGTAGAAAGTTGCACTGCACTATACCATACCATCACTTCATTCAGAGATAGTGAGTTAACGTGCGCTTACAACAAATAATGGTCCGTTTGGCAAACTCTGAAAAGGTACACCAATTAAATACAACAATAGCAACCCACTTACGTTGACCATACTTTGTCATCCGTACCATTAACAATATTTATTTACGTCTGTTTTGCACTATTTATCACTCATTTTCACTGTAAATGAAAAAATATTCATTAAAATATTTTGCTTGCATAAGGAAAACGGAAAAAACAAAATTTAAAAAAAAATTGTAAACAGAATTTAAATGGTTTTAGTTAAGGAGACTGGTTTTATCATTAAATATATCAGAAGATTCGTTCGTATTCTTCGATAGAAACAGATATAAACTGTATTGGTATATATAAGTAACCAGATCGAGAGTTTTTTAGGTGCTTTCTATTGTTAATTTTATCGATTTAATTTGTCCATTATCGTTTTCGATTGCTTTGTAACTTTAGAATAAAAAAAAAAGAATAGACAAAGATTGAAGGGAATAAAACAAAATGGAATCAATTCTTGATTTTTCAAAAGATTTAGATATCAGTGTTTTAGATCAAGTTGTTGATACTTTTTACAAAGGTTCAGGTCCTCAACAAAAACAAGCACAAGATATATTAACTAAATTTCAAGAACATACTGATGCTTGGCAACGTGCTGACAAAATATTACAATTTTCCAGGAATCCACATGCTAAATTTATTGGTTTATCTATCTTAGATAAATTGATCACAACTAGATGGAAATTATTACCAGAAGATCAAAGAGTTGGTATCAGAGATTTTATTGTTGGTATGATCATTTCGATGTGTCAAGATGATGAGTTATTCCATTCTCAAAAAAATTTAATCAACAAATCTGATTTAACATTAGTTCAAATATTGAAACAAGAATGGCCTCAAAATTGGCCAAATTTTATTCCTGAATTAATTGGCAGTTCCAGTTCATCAGTTAATGTATGTGAAAATAATATGATCATTTTAAAACTTTTATCTGAGGAAGTTTTCGATTTTTCTGCAGAACAAATGACCCAAGCTAAAGCTTTACATTTGAAAAAATCTATGTCAAAAGAATTTGAACAAATCTTTAAATTATGTTTTCAAGTACTAGAACAAAGTTCTTCAACATCTTTAGTAGCAGCTGCTTTAGAGTCATTATTAAGATATTTGCATTGGATTCCATACAGTTATATTTTTGAAACAAACATTTTGGAGTTATTGAGTACCAAATTTATGACTACTGCAGAAACTAGAGCAATCACTTTAAAATGTTTAACAGAAGTTTCTCAATTAGAAATTCCTCAAAATAATAATTCTTTAAAATCACAAACTATTGTGTATTTCCAAAACTGTTTACAACAAATTGCCGCAAATGTAATCCCAATTAACTCTGATTTGAAAGCTACTTACAAAACTGCAAACGGTAATGATCAATCATTTTTGCAAGATTTTGCTATGTTTTTAACGACTTACTTAAGTCGTCATAGAGCTTTGTTGGAAAGTGAAGAAAGTTTGAGAGAATTGTTACTAAATGCCCATCAATATTTAATCCAATTATCAAAAATTGAAGAAAGAGAATTATTTAAAACTACTTTGGATTACTGGCACAATTTAGTTGCTTCTTTATTCCAAGAAATTCAACAACTACCAATTCATGAATTAAACCCATTAAATCAACTTGCAGTTGGTTCTCAAACTATTTCAACTGGTGGAGGTGCTCCAAATCCAGAATTTTTGAAAAGATATCCATTAAAGAAACATATCTATGATGGTATTTGTTCACAATTAAGATGGGTTGTTATCGAAAATATGGTTAGACCTGAAGAAGTTTTAATTGTTGAAAATGATGAAGGTGAAATTGTTCGTGAATTTGTAAAAGAATCTGATACAATTCAATTGTATAAATCTGAAAGAGAAGTTTTAGTTTATTTAACACATTTAGATGTTGTTGACACTGAAGAAATTATGATCAGTAAGTTAGCTAGACAAATTGATGGTTCAGAATGGTCGTGGCACAATATTAATACATTGTGTTGGGCAATTGGTTCCATCTCTGGTACAATGAATGAAGATACTGAAAAAAGATTCGTTGTTACTGTTATTAAGGATTTACTTGCCTTGACAGAAAAGAAGAGAGGCAAAGATAATAAAGCTGTTGTTGCATCAAACATTATGTATGTTGTTGGTCAATATCCAAGATTTTTAAAAGCTCACTGGAACTTTTTAAGAACTGTTATTATGAAATTATTTGAATTTATGCACGAAACTCATGAAGGTGTTCAAGATATGGCTTGTGACACATTTATTAAAATTGTTCAAAAATGTAAATATCATTTCGTTATTCAACAACCAAGAGAAACAGAACCATTCATTCAAACAGTCATCAGAGACATTCAATCGACAACTGCTGATTTACAACCTCAACAAGTTCATACATTTTACAAGGCATGCAGCATTATAATTGGTGAAGAAAGAAATACTGCCGAAAGAAATAGATTGTTAAGTGATTTGATGCAATTGCCAAATATGGCCTGGGATGCAATTGTACAGCAATCTTCTGAAAATCCAGATTTGTTGGTTGATTCTGAAACTGTAAAAATTATTGCTAATATTATCAAAACTAATGTTGCTGTATGTACATCCATGGGTGCTGAATTTTATCCTCAATTAGGCCACATTTATTTTAATATGCTAGACTTATATCGTGCTGTGTCATCTAGAATATCTACACAAGTTGCTCAAGATGGTTTAATCGCTACCAAAACTCCGAAAGTTCGTGGATTAAGAACCATCAAAAAAGAAATCTTAAAATTGATTGAAATTTATATTTCTAAAGCTAAAAATTTGGATGAAATTGTTAAAGATCTTATCGAGCCTCTGTTAAATGCAGTTTTAGAGGATTACATGAACAACGTTGCCGACGCAAGAGATGCTGAAGTCTTGAATTGTATGACTACAGTTGTCCAAAAAGTTGGACACATGATACCTCAAGGGGTTATTTTGATTTTACAAAGTGTATTTGAATGTACCCTGAATATGATTAACAAGGACTTTACAGAATATCCAGAACATCGTGTTGAATTCTATAAATTACTAAGAGCAATTAATGAAAAATCTTTTGGCGCATTACTACAATTACCTGAAGCTGCATTCAAATTATTTATTGATGCTATTTGTTGGGCTTTCAAGCATATCAATAGAGATGTTGAAGTCAATGGTTTACAAATTGCCTTGGATTTAACTAGGAACATCGAACAACTATCTGGCTCTCCAGAGTTTGTAAATGACTTTTACCAAAAGTACTATTTTACTTTCCTAGGTGAAACATTTTATGTTCTGACTGATTCTGACCATAAATCAGGATTTTCTAAACAGTCATTATTACTAATGAAATTGATTTCATTAGTAGAAGAAAATAAAATTACTGTCCCATTATATAAGGAAGGTGCTGCTCCACAAGGCACTTCTAATCAAGTATACTTAAATGAATATTTGGCCAATTTACTGGGTAATGCATTTTCTCATTTAAGTAGAGATCAAATCATCAATTTCTTAAGTGCCTTAATTAAGCAATATAGAAGTCCAGCTCAATTCAACGGCACTTTAAGAGACTTTTTAGTTCAAATTAAAGAAATAGGTGGTGATCCAACTGATTACTTATTTGCAGAAGATAAGGAAAGAGATTTACAGGAGCAAAATAAGCTAGAGAGAGAAAAGGCATTAATGGTTGGTGGTTTATTAAAACCTTCAGAATTAGAAGATTAAAAATATTTTAGCATTCTTTCTACTTTTTGCCATTTCTTATTAAGGTTTTATTTTTATTTTTATCATTTTTATTATTGTATATTTACTAGACCCGCATAGATAAACCTTTTTCTTTCTATATAAATTATTAATTAAGTTCTAATTGAATTATTTTTATTTTTAAAAAGTTTTCAAGAAAAAATGAATATTTCATTATTTATAAAATTATATACTATTTATGTACAAGCTTTTAATATAATTTATAATGTTTAAATATCATAAAGTGTTCTAAAATTATTTATAAGAATTGATAGTAGTTAATGGTGTCATATCACCTTAATTTTATTTATTTTCTTGAGTTGGAGGTTTCTTAATAGCATCTTGAACTGAAACAAAACAACCTTTTGGACCTGCAACAGAACCTTTGATTAGTATAACATTATTTTCGTCATCAACTTTCAAAATTTGTGCATTTTGAATAGTTACTCTTTTATTACCCATACGACCAGGCATTTTTTTACCTGGTAAAATACGACCAGGATCTTGATTTTGACCAAAAGAACCACCATGTCTATGCATGATAGAAGTACCATGAGATGCCCTTAAACCTTTAAAGTGGAAACGTTTCATAACACCTTGGAAACCTTTACCTTTACTATTTGATCTTAAATCAACGTATTGACCATTGCTAAAAAAAGATGGTTTTAATAATGTACCTAGAGGTAATAATCCTTTTTCATTTTTAACTCTAAATTCTGCTACTTTTTCCTTTGGATTAACAAGTTTTGATGCATAATGACCCAGTAACTGTCTGGTAACTTTTGCTGGATTTTTATTACCATAACCGAGCTGACAAGCAAAATATCCATTATCTTTAACAGTTCTGTGCATTAAAACTTCGACGTTATCCATTTGCAACACTGTTGCAGCAATTCTTTTCCCTGTAACTTCATCAAAGAAAGGCATCATACCTTTCTTTTGAGTTATGACACCGCAACGTAAAGGCAGCCATTTTCTAAGTTGAGCTTGCTCTGGAGAATGTGCAATAGTTGGCTTTTCTAATTGTATTGATTCAACTACACTTTTAGCTATAAGTGATGGTTTTGTAAAAATTGCTCGAGTAGTTAGAAATTTAAACGGATTTATTTGAATAACTGATTTCATTGTTTCTAATCTTGTCCCAGGATAAAGAGATTCCCAACACTCAATTACTCTTTCACAGGCTGCTAATCGATATGGTTCGAATATATTAATTACTGGATCTGTTTATAGGTATGTCACAGTTGACAACTGTCTTAATTATGGAACTTTTCCTGTTCAAATTAATTTCGTTTGGCAGAAATATATGGTGTCGTATGGAATGATGATAATACGAATAATACGAATGAATTTATATATATTTATATATATATATATATTACTTATATACAGGAGTTAGAAATATATATATCTATATATATGAATATGTGTACGGTAATAGGAATATAAACAATGCAGTTCAAAGTCACTTATTTAATCTTTTTATCCTTTAATTTGATTGTTTCGTTATTAACGTAAATACCTTTACCTTTATATGGTTCTGGTGGGTGAAATTTCCTTAAATTTGCAGCGAACAGTAACACTTGTTGTTTATTACAGCCTTCAATCAGTAGTGAAGTTGGTGTTGGTGATGTGACTTTGATTCCTTCTGGTATATATAAACCTTGTGTGACGGATGCACCAACTTTACAACTTACAAAAGTACCATCTTGTTCAATTGAAGCTCTGTAACCAGTACCGACAAATTTTAATGTTGCCATATGACCATCATTGACGCCTTGGACATGGTTATTCAAATGTGCTCTAACAGTACCCCACATAGACTTTTGCATCTTATCAGAAGAATCTTTAATCGAAACAGAAACGTTACTGGTGCTTTCATCCATTGTCAACTCTATAAAATTTGGGACTTCCATTGATATATCGCCTTTTGGACCTTTAACATTCACTAATTGGGAAAGCACTAATGATTTCTTACCCTTTCTAATAGTCTTAGGCAATAACATTGGGGTTGTCTTAACAGTGGTACCTTCTGAAAGGTACACAGATGCTGAACCAATATGAGACTGCAACACGCGAGTTGTTGACAGTAATCTTTTACCCAAAAGAGATACGTTTAAGGATGAAACCATACTCATAACTAACAGTATCCACACTCTCAATTTCTTAACCTTTTTGGACAAAACTGAAAGCACTAAAACACCAAGTTACAGCTCTTTTTATAGTGAAATCTCCCTTTTGTTACATTTTAATTTTTCATTTTTCAGTTTTGAAAAATTATGAAAAATTTCTAACGAAAATTTTTTGATTGAACTCATCTCATCTCTTAATTTGTATAAAAGAAACAGATTTAATTGAAGTATAAAAGTATGTTTGGGTTGTTTTTGTAAAGTTAAGTTATTAGAATCAGTTAAATAAGGAATACTGCTGGTATATCGGTGAAAGTTTGGTCTTAAAAGGGTAGATATTGAGGTTATTAGTAGAAGTGTAATTAATATTTTATCACAAAAATGGTTAGAAAATTGAAGTTTCATGAACAAAAGTTGTTGAAGAAGGTTGACTTCTTCGACTGGAAGCAAGACCAAGGTCATAGAGATACTCAAGTTATGAGGACATATCATATTCAAAATCGTGAAGATTATCACAAATATAATAAAATGTGTGGTGATATTCGTCGTCTGGCGAATAAATTATCTTTACTACCACCAACTGATTCATTTAGAATGAAACATGAACAATTATTGTTAGAAAAGTTATATTCTATGGGTATCCTTGCAACAAAATCAAAAATTTCAGATTTAGAAAATAAAGTAACGGTAAGTGCAATTTGCAGAAGAAGATTACCTGTTTTAATGCATAGATTAAAAATGGCTGAAACTATTCAAGACGCTGTTAAATATATTGAACAAGGTCATATTAGAGTTGGTCCAAATTTAATTACTGATCCTGCATATTTAGTAACAAGGAATATGGAAGATTACGTCACTTGGGTTGATTCATCTAAGATAAAACAAACTGTATTAAGATATAGAAACCAAATCGATGATTTTGATTTAGCATAATGAACATTAATAAAAAAATTTAATTGTTTGTTTATAGGTAAGGGAATGTTATTAAAATTCTAAAAAAATTAAAAATATTTAAATAATTTATAAATAAAACTATAAAATTATAAAATTATAAAAATACTGAAATTTTTAAAGTTTGCTTTATTAGTTGTATTATCCACATGTAATAATTTCCTAGTGTGTGAATATTTAATAATTCAATAGTTTGTTATTGAAAGTTGAATATTTTTATTTTCTGATGTGCTAATTTTTTTTTTTTGGTTAAAATTTCTAGTATATAGATATATTTAGTTATATTCATATTTAAGCATTTTAAACTTATGCAATGTTATAATTATGAGAAGTACCTAACTGTTTCCTTAAGTCTTCATTTGAACTGCTGTGTGGTAATATACCAACATTACCAGCAACATTTGGTGGTTGTGCAACATGTTCGAGATCTAATAAACCATTAGCACGATAATTTAATTGTTGTTGTTGTTGTTCATATGGGTTATTTTGTGTAGTTAAACTATTGTTTCTAGAATTGCTAGAACTAATGTTTCTGAAGGAACCTGCTGGTTTATACGTTTTTGGCATAGTTAAAGTAGAAGGATCTGTCATAACAATACTTTCTCTTAATTGAAATGGCTTTGTAGTAGCTTGTGTGCCATCAGATAATGAACCACCTAAGTTATTTTGTTGGTAAGACGAATATTGACTGCTATTTTGTTTATAAAACATTTCAGGATGGTCCATTGGATTCAAAGCAGTACCATTCAATCTAGCCGTTTGTAAACGGTTTAATTGTGATCCCTTTGGTCTGTCGCTAAAAGAAGTTAAAGAATGCGCAGATTGAGAGTATGCCAAGTTGGTTGGTGTTGGTAATTCGGCAATTTCTTCAAAAGACTGAGGGTGGAGGTATTGGTGTTGCATAGGCACATTATGGTTGTAGCCCGACATTTGTGGATTAACCATATTTGTTTGTTGATAATTTATTTGAGATTGTTGAGTAGAATATTGATCAGAGTATTGATCTGCGTACTGCTGTTGATAATACTGGTTTGAAGTTTGGCTTGGGTATTCTTGTACATTGGAATGTATTTGTTGTAATTGTTGTGTTGGTAAAGGAGGTTGGTCATCCAACACTGGTAACTCTGAATAGAGTGATGAGACAGCTCTGTGTGATTTATGTTTGTTATAATTGTTTTCTAGATCACTTTCATTTTCAAACCTTTCAATTGGAACGTTTGCAGGGTCATTTAAGGCAGTTTGAGGAACCTCGTTTTGATGCTCTATTGGTTTATTTTGTTCATAATTATCGGGCATTTGAATTTGTTCTGGTAATGGATGATTGGAGTTATCCTCATGGGCTTGTTTAACGGTTTCATTTCTATCTAGATATACTTGGTAAATACTCTTCAAACGTTGGATATTCTCATCATCATCCTCTTCTAAATGGTATACTTTGTCATCCGCATCTACATCTTCAGGTAAAGTATTTTTCATTGTATTTGTTTTTGTATTATTTTCAAATTCAAATTCACTTTCAGGTAAAATGTTTCTGGTATCTGGATAAGAAATTGAGTCATGTTCAGGAGAGGAATTTATGTCTACAGTTGTGTCTATTCTAGATTGTTCAACCTCATAACCGCTGTTATCTTCATTGTAAAACTGAGAAGCTTCACCTACAACACTTTTAACAGGACTACGATGAAAATTAGATTCTACAGAATTTATTCCTTGGGTTATCTCAGAATTTCTTTTAGATGCATTTGTATCATTATTGTTAATCTTATCAAAAGTTTCAGCCCTTACAAATTCTAATCCACCATTACTACTATTATTGCTTCGATATCCTTCATTCATGAATAGGTTATTACTTCCTCCATGATTATTCAGTGAAACTTGACTTATATTCCTGGCAGCGGAAGCAATACGATAACCACCGTTTGTAGGACCATCAACGTTTTTGGCAAAATCTCTTAAAGCAGTCGAATCAATATTATCTGGCAGTTGGAATGGATCAACACTTCTTAAATTACTATTTCTACTTGGTGGAGGGTTGAAAGGGTTACTTGAAGGTGGTAAATAATAAGAATTTGAATCAAAATACAATGGATCTTCTTTAAATTCTTCAGATCTATTAGAATTTGATGATGAATTAAATTTTGGGTAATTGTTAACGTTAGGCATATATTCAACATCACCTTCAAATTCTGGATCATTATCTTCTTGTGCTTCTTTCTTACTTTTTTTATACAAAAGAATTAATATAATAATAAATGCTATAGCAATGACAGCTACTGGAACACCAACAGCTATACCAACAGTCGTATTATATGAATGATCAGTGCCATATTTACATTTTTTACCACCACAATCGGTTGAGGTACTTTTGCTACTACTACTGCTGCTTGTGACAGGAGTACTACTACTTCCACTGCTGGAAGTAGTAGTAGTAGTTGCTGAACTATCTGCTCTTTTAAAAAGACTGTAATCTGTTCTACTTACCATAGTAACGGTCGTACGTGATGGAATAAATATAGACATAATGGGTTGTGTTTCAGTATATTTGAATATAATTTTACTTGTTATATTCAGCTCCTTATATGTAATATATGTGAATACTATTGCTGAGCTGATCTCTTTATTTACACTCAGTTAAATCTAAAAGCTTATATTAGACTTTGATCTATATATATATGTGTGTGTGTCTATAAGGATTCTTTATGAATATTGAACAAGATCTTCTCTACTTCACAAAAAAACAATGTAATCGATGTGGATCAAATTAGACTAAGTTTAAAGATGAAATAAAAAAAAAAAATTAGATTAAAAAATGGCAAAAATATATTGTACAATAAATAAATAAAAGTGGATGCGTCAACTTTCTAGTTGTTCCTCTAAGAGAAATTTAGACATATGGTAAGGAATAGCAGGAGATCATTACTGAAAGTGATAACTAGACCACAGGCTTTTGGTTTGAGATCAAGAGATGCTTGAAAATTTATGAGATTTGGAAAAAGAAACTTGAAAAGTTTTATATGTTTTCTTCGAGAAATACCAATTTCCTAATTAGTACATCTTTAATTTTTAACAAAAAAAATAAGTTAATATCCTAAAAGGGAAACTTCTCAAATCTAAATTACCGAATTAGGAGATATAAATAATAACACGAAAATGTCATTATGAGAATAATGAACTTTTAAAGACTGAATAGCACGCAGCTCAAGTACTGGTGTTAAATATATCCACCTAACTATAAATGTAAAAATCCATTGTGTCCCATGGTACGGTTACCAGGCCTAGTCTGCAGATGCTTTTATTAACTTAGTTCGCTGCCTCTCTACATCTATTTGGTCACATGATTGACAGCTGTAGACTATTATTGGATAAATCTGAAATTTTATCAATTTCTGTATACCAACTGGAATAATTTGTACCTTTAAATGTGTTTTATTTGTATGTGAGTACATATATTCTTGACTTGTCAAACATAAGAGGGCTATGAATTAACTATCATTGGAATTTTAGTATTTATAGTAACTTTGGAAGTACAAGAGAGATTGGAATGGGGAGTGCAGATGCTGCTAAAACGGTTTTGAACCATTTAAAGAAAAAAAGTAATGTTTTAGGTACACTAGATTCACAAGTTAAAAATAATTCAAATAGGATACCTGCATCGAGTATCTTAAAGGGTAAACCTTTAGTACTTAAATATAGAAGTTATAATTCATCTTTAAATAAGTTGGACTTTATGAATCTATTACCAGAAGAATTAAGGTACGATAAAATACCCGGTGAATTTAATGGATTTGAATTGATAAAATTAAGAGATCCGAAATATTTTCAATTTCAAGACCAATACATTTTATTATTTAAAGATTTCAAATCTTTAAATTTTTTTTATGATAAAACATATGGTTCACGAATCAATCAAGTAAGAACAGTGTTTAATGCCAGCAGAGATATTAAATATAAATCCAATATGTTTTATTTCAATTATGCAAATAATTTATTGGCAATTGATAAATCTTTGGAATCATATTTTGAGGCTAAAAATAATAAAAATTCGATTGAATATGTACCGAAAGAAGTAGAAACCATAACTGAACTCCAAAAATTAATAAAACCTATTGAATCAAAGGCTGCGTTGATATGGAATCTTCCAAACGACCTATCGCCGACAAATATTAAAGATAGATTTTGGTTTTATGACATTAAAAACTGCCATAAATTATTTTGGGATTCTAAGCTAAAATATAAGTCTTTAAATTTTGTAACATTTCATGACGAAATTGATTGTTTGAAATTTAGAAGAAATTTGCATGGCGTCTATTTAAACGATAACGATCCTTCATCTAAAATTTTAATAGAAAGATTAAGTTAATTTCAATCGTTACGTTTGCATTTTTATATATATTCTCTTTCACACATTTCTTACTAGTTTGAAAAATACTCTTGAACTAGCATATTCAATTTTTAACTATTCATAAAAATTAAAAATTAACATGTAATCACATATTATTATATATAGGTGTATAAAATATTTAAATACATTAGATTTTTTACCCTTTATAACTCTCTCCATGACTCCCTTACCAGTTCCCATTCCTTATTTACAGTTTTATCACTTCTTAAAGTCTCATTTGCTGAATAACTTTTTTGTTCCTTTTCTAGAATGACATACTTTTCCCAGATCCCCCTGTTTTTCCAAACCAAAACAAGACTATCCTCATCATCATCATTCAATAGTGTGTTGCTATTATTTACAGTACCATTTAATGCAGCATCATTGCACCAACCAATAACACATCTATCTCTAGTAAATTCAGGATCACTATCACTACTGTTAATTTCATCCCTTAATAATGGATTCTTCAAATGAATGCTACACATAGACCAAATTGAATATAAATATTTTGGTTTCCAAACCTGTGGAACAACGTCTCTTAACGCATGAACTTTATTATTCCCATAATCATAATTTTCCGCTTTAGAGTTAGAAATATCTTTATTGTTGTGAGTATTATTGTGGGATTGATTAATTGTGCTGTCTTTTGTAATATCATTCTGAGTTGTTATTACTTGGAAGACATGCAGTGTTTGTTTATCAGAAATAACGGCAAGTTTTGTCCCTTTGTGGCTAAAGCACATATCATAAATATCAGCCCTATCTAAACCTCTTCTAAATTCCTTGATTAGCGAACCATTTAATGCACTAAATATCCTGATCAATGTACCTTGAACAGAACATGTTGCAACCATAGTTCCTTGTTTATTTAATCTCACCATTCTAATTTTTGTCTTATGTGCTTTAATAATTGAGGTTGGTAACAATTGTGTATCAGCTTGATTATGAATATTATGTTTTAATTGTGATAGATCAGCGATATGAATTTGTCCAACACTTCTTGGTGAAGCAAATGCAATGATACCGTTTACAATAGTGGTTGATTGGTCATTAGTAGAATCTCTTGAATTTCTTCTAGTTTTTCTATTTTGACAAACAACAAAATCAACTGGCACATTAGGAGCAGTGTCTAATGATGGACATATCCTTAAAGGAGATGGTTGGAATTGAAAAACTTCTATACTATTTTCTAATACGACCACTATATATGTTCGTGATAAAAATGCATTCTTAACTGGTGACATAAACTTTAAGATAACACTTTCCCTTTTCTGTAAATCATCCCATATTATTAATTTATTTGAAGAGTATCTTGGGTTTTTACCACCTCCTACTAATGCAGTATAGTTTGTTCTATATAACATTTTGCTAAAACCTATACCGCTATTATTTTCATTAAACTTCTTAACAAGTTTACGAGATAAAGGGTCTGTATTGAAAACAACAAATCCATCCTGTGTTGAACAACTAAAACATGATTCATCTTGATTAAAAGATACATGTAAAAATTTATTTGGTTTTGCACTCGAAATCTCCCCTATTGCATTCCTGACGTTCATTTGATCTCCTGGCTTTCTTTATATGTTACTGTATATATGTTTATTTCTCCTTTTGAATATTTTCTCTTTGACTACCAATACGATTAGGATATCAGTAATACATGAACTTGCTTTTATGTAAGTGTGTTTGTGTTTAGTATCCACAATATTCTATCTTACTCAGTTCTTTAACAATCATTTCTTTATTTTTTCACGATTTCAATAATTTTCCAGATTTTTCAGATTTTTAAAGCTTAAAGAGCTCATTTTGGCAATTAATCGATGAAAAAAGAGGACTCTAATGTAAAGATAAAAATATTTCAACACAATATATAGATATGAAACATTGCATTAAGTATAAACAAATGACTCGTGAGTTTAATTCTTATTGTACAGCTTTCAAATACAGTGGTAAGCAATAAAACTCATATATGTCTTAGCAACGCAGCGCTATCATCTAGCAGCGTAAAGTCATCACATATTAATTCCAACGAACGTTAAAATAAAAGTTAATATTGACGAACTATTTATATATTTATGCCAGATAGTCAATCTGTATTTAGAGTCAGATTGCAATACGCTGTAATCTCACCTCCCCTTCTCTTTTCTCTTTTATTAACGTTTTATTCTTATCCAAATACATCTTGCAACAAGGGTCTCAAAATTGTAAAACCATATTACACAAACAAATTATTAAAAAAATTATATATAAAATGTATAAAAGAAATGATATCGAATGTTCTTTACTTCATAATTGTCAGAGATAACAAACATTTTACTGCCAATAATCAGGTGTACACACGCATATATGTATATTTTGCTATTCATATATCAATCTCTTCTATTTGCTATATAAATTGTTATTTTTTTCTAAGATTATCCTTTTTCTTTCTTATATATATAAAAAAAAAAGATATAAGAATACAGTACTTTTCTGTTTTATTGTTTGTGTGAGTATTTGTTTGGAAAATTGAAATATATTTGTGTCTATTTGTAATCGTATATGGTTAAGGTAATGGAGAATCCATTTATTAATGATTTAGATGTTACAAATCTCAGTTTTATTCATTCAAAATCAAAATTGAATCATAAGTCAATAAGAAAAAAGCTCGGCGGCAAAAAATCTGATCGATATATACCAAATAAAACATCACAAAAAGCGTATAAGAATACTTCTTCTTTAAAGACGTTAAATTTAAGTAATATGGAAACATTTGAAAGGTCTTCTTCACCTACTAGGTTATCATCACCAGAATTTTTCCATGATTTAAGAAGTACAGGTCATTATCAAGCAGTTAGAGTTTCAACTCCAAATACTACAATATCATCAATTAATGATACAACTATTGCAACAAGTTCAACTTCAAATTCAAAAAGTAATTCAAAATTGAATAAAATTTCTTCTACTGAAAAAAGACATAGAGAATTTATTGCAGATTCTTTGGGATTTTTGTCTCCAGATAGAGTTTATGTCTTTACAAATAATGATAAAAGTCTTTCAAATAGTAGATTGAATGGTAATTTATTACCCCATAATCCATTAAGATTTGATCCTTTAATCAATATTTTACCTCCAACAGAAGCAATACCATATTTAGCTAATTCTTCCTCAAATAAAGCAATTTCGCAATCGCTAGTAGGTAAAAATCCAACTCAAAGACCAAATAAAAGAATTAAATCACATATACCTTACAGAGTGTTAGATGCACCATGCTTAAGAAATGACTTCTATTCAAATCTTGTTTCATGGTCTAAAACAACAAATAACGTAATTGTAGGACTTGGTTCTTCTGTATATATATGGTCTGATACTCAAGGAGCAATTCCAATAATTGAACAAGATTATTTGCATAGATTACATGATCTTGTTACATGTGTGTCTTTTTGTCCAAAAAATTCACTATTTTTGGTTGGAACTAAAAAGGGTAGATTGCTTTTATATGATCAAGAAATTTGTATAAATTCTTTCCAAAAATTAGAGGCACCCAAACCTCCATTGTTTGAATTTCAAACAACACTATTGAGAGGGATAAGTTGTATTGAATGGTATTTAGAGAATAAAGAAATACAATTTTTGATTGGTGAAGAATCTGGTGAAATAACTATATTACAAATTACAAATAAATCAAATATTCTTGATTCAGTTAATATAGAACTCTATGACAACGGGGGTAATGAATCTATTAGAAATTCGACATACATTCTTCATAATACTGAACCAGTTGAAAAAGGATCAGAAAACCTTCAATTAGAATATGTTACAAAATTTCAAGCCCAGACGCAACAGGTGTGTGGTATGTAAAACTAATAAGTCCTTACAATATTAACTAAAATACTTTATCTTTCCTTTACTAACATTATATTCTTTTATAAAAATAGGTATCTCATTAAATGAGAAATACAATTTACTTGCCGTTGGTGGTAATGATAATTCATGTACTGTTTGGAAAATTGAAGATTTAAGACATCCAATTTTGTTACACACTTTAAAGCACAAAGCTGCTGTAAAAGCAGTAGCTTTTTGTCCATGGTCAAAATCACTACTTGCAACTGGTGGAGGAAGTAAAGACAGAACAATCAAATTTTGGCATGCAAGGACAGGAACATTATTAGGTGAGATATTAACATCAGGACAAGTTACTTCTCTAATATGGTCAACGAGATATAAACAAATAGTGGCAACATTTGGTTTTGGAGAAGTAGATACTCCTGTATTGGTAACTTTATATTCATATCCCAAACTTGAACCTATCCTACAAGTAAAATCACCTGTTCCATTTCGCGTATTAAGTGCAGTAGAGTCTCCTAATTTTACGTCTATCTGTGTAGCAACCAATGATGAAACAATAAGATTTTACGAGTTATGGAATGAAAAGGAAGAAACAATTAGCGAAGCTCAAGAAAGTGGCCTATATGGCTCAAACATAATAGAATACGTCGAAGGAATTAATGCTAACGATTCTGATTTAATCAGATAATATACATATATCAAAGGTAATAAATGTTTTTGTCAATGTAATTAATTACATACAACTATTGAATAACAAACTAAATAAAAGTAAATAAATAATTAAAATAAATAGTTATCTAGAACAATGGTTATCTTTTAATGATCGGTTAGACTGTTTTGATTCTCGTCCTTTATACAGTCGTTATGATACAATTACTGTCATCGATTATATTCTGGCATATTTTTTAAGGTCGGCGGAAATTTTAGATTGAGCCATTTGATACTTCAAATATTTTGTTATCGATAAAAAGACACTTAAAATACATATTTTGATAAGTTTCTTCACTTTGAAAACAGAATGCAATATCTAATCGTAACACTAAAGAAGATATGAGTGAGAAAGGGGTACTGAAGTCTTTTTTAGCAAAGAAATATGAAAAAATAGTGGATTCATTTCTAGTTACTGAAACTGAGGAAAATCCATCCAATTCTAATAGAGAACTAATACATAACATAACGACTTCATTGATTAATGCATCGATAGAAAAATATAAACAAGATAAAAATACAGCTAATAGTGATGAACAATTATCAGAACAAATGACGGGTAGTGTTGACAGCTTTTGGAAAGATGAAAACTTTAAACAAGAGTATGAGCTTGATACTCCACCTTCACAATCAACAGGTTCTAATACCTCATCTCATAAAACTGATAATAATCCAAAAGAAAATTTTTTAGATATATTTGTTGATAAGTTAATAGCCAGAATAGTACCAGAAAAGTTGCCAGAGAGAGAACAATTCGCTGATAGAGAATATATTCCTGAAGAAAAGAAACAACAGCCCGTATCTGCATCTATTTTGGGTAGAAATTTTGGCAAGCTTGGGTCCAAAATGAATGGTCTTTTTGACCTTCAGGAATCTTTAATTCGTTTACTCACTTGGAGAAATCCTTCAGGCACAATAGCTATGCTTATTATTTTCACAATAATATGCTATTATCCTGTACTTTTATTAATGTACCCTCTTCTCAATGTAATGTTTAGAATCATGATACCTGGTTACATACACAGGCATCCACTACATAGATCTGTTTATCCAACAAAGAAAGAATATGGGAGATCATTATTAGAAGATATTGCATCTGGTGGTCCTAGCAATGCTTGGTACCCCAATGGAACTTTAACTGAATCACTGATTAACGTTTCTCCTTATTCAGATTATCAAAGTTCTGATTCTAACAATAAACATCTAAAAGCACAAAATAACAGCAGTGGGATGGAGGTCGTAATAGGACTTCGAGATTTTCAAAATGTTACATCTGCAATAGTTGATATAGTTGAAGCATTAGATAAGTTTGTTTATGGAACAGCTGGATTTAAGGATGAACGAAAATCAACATTGTTATTTTCATTTTTTTCAGCTGCAGTTGGTTTTGTTTGGCTATTTTCATCATACATCAGATGGAGCTTTTGCTTTAGTAGCTCGGCTTGGTTAATAATGATGTTAACACATCCAAGAATTCGCCCCAAAGTTTTCTATTTATTAAAATCAGAAGAAGAAAATAAAAATAAAAACCAGGACTTGAAACAAGATGAATATTGCATTATTCTCGATGAAGCACCTGAGGTAAAACAAGTAGAAATATTTGAAATTTATGAACAAGGGATAACACCTCGACATTGGAATTTATATAAATTCTCAAACCAAGTTTTTGACCCTGATGATCAATACAGGAAATTACAACAACCACCTCCAGGTACCGATAAATTAGAGGATATTAAACCACCAAGAACTTGGAATTTTGATGAAAACTCTGATTGGGAGGTTGACTGGGAAGTGAAAAAGTGGGCTGCAGAAAGAGGGTTAAAATGGCAAACTGAAAATGAATTTCTTGTTGATACTACGTTTAAACGTCGAAGATTAACAAGGAAAGTACTGAGATATGCAAAACCAGCCAATAAACCTCATAGTTGAAGAGTTAATTATTAATTTTCAAATTAAAAATCTATTTATCTCTTTTAATGCAATTATATATTATATATTCTATAAAATTTCATATTATATGAAATTCAATGCAAGTGCTGTTAGTTAAAAATCAAGAAGGCACCCCTTCATGTTCTCCTTTAGAAATTTTCTCAACTATTCTTCTCCAATTTCTTCTATTATCATGAATTGGAACATCAAGTAAGTTCAAAAATGTAACGATAACCAATAATCCCAATGAACAGATACATGCTGGAATAATCATTTTACTAAAACTTCTTCTTGATAATGCTTTTTGATATGGGCAGGTTGCATATGGGCCACCAGTAACCCAACAATTAGTCACCGATATGGAATTTAAGTCAACCCAAATTTTTAGATCAGTGGAGCTTATATTTTTTAAATGGTATACTAATGATCTTTGCTCTAGTGGCGTTTCAGGTAGTGAAAATTCAGAGTCACCTGGACAGTTAGATCCACTTAAACTATCAAAATCGAAAAAATCATCCTCATAATCGGTAACTAAAAAGGAAAATAATTTTGGGTAAACACTACATAAACCAGGGTGATTAACGTAACAGTTCCCTACTTGTAGAGTTGCTGAAGAATTTTTTGCTGTGTAAACGAATGCTGCACAATTATATGCTTCTAATTTATCTTTAAATTCAGATTCTTTTGAAACTGGCTCACCTTCCATCCATGACCAAATAATACCAGCATTGATCAAAGGTAAAATGGAAGTGATATTATTTACTGTGTATCTATTTGTAATGATCGGAGAATATCCAGAACTTATATATTCTGAAATATCATCTTGTGTGAAAGTGGATTCTAAAAACCTCCATGAAATTTTTGATGTTTGGATGAATTCATCTGTAGTTGTAGGAAAGCCCAATGTCGCATTTCCTATGTCGAGATGCAATATGTCACTACTAAAAAGCTCTGGGTATAATGTCTTGTTTAATTTATTTGTCAATTGAGTAATTATTATTCTACTACGGGAATTTATAAAATGAGAAAGAGTGGGCCAGCCGCTCTCTGAATTCAAACCGTAAATGTCCCAAGTTCTATTATTTGTACGATCTGATGCCAAATTCTCTGGAGTATAAATATATCTCGAGCCAAAATTCAAATTCAATAAATTTGTTATATTTAAAGTTGAATTGTTCAGATTAGGATTATTTATAATACTATTTTCTGTATTGGAATCGTGAATGCTTAACATTAAAGACATCATGTTTGCTTGTAAATCATTGTTAGTTGCATCTAAATATGATTTCAAACTAACTAATATATCTTGAAATTTCACTGTACTGTTACTCAGCACCCATTCGTTTCCTTTAGGTTCAATATCTACAACAATATTTTGCACACCTGCATCTAATAATTGTTCAAAATTCAAAATAGCAATTGTATTATTAGTAACTCCCTGGTTAAACAGTACATCATACAAATTGATACCAACTAAGGGGAGCTGATCTATAGTCACATTGAACATGATGTCCCTTTGTGATCGTACTGCATTTACAAGTGTAGTTGATTGTTTCCCCCATGTAACATTAGTCAAACAATGGACAGTTCGTGCTAAAGTTAAAAGCCACCAAAACACCAGTATTCTCATCGGAAGAAGCATCTCTTTATATATTACAATAAGCTCAGTTCAAAAATATAAATACCTTAATCCTCAATCAGACTGATCTTTCAAACATTTAACTGTTTAAATACTAAACTTCTCACTCTTTTCATTGCTTTTCAATGTCATCTTAAATAATATTGAAATTTATTGTTTGCTTTTTAGGAAAACCCGAAGAACTTCAAATAGTGAAAAAAAATTGTAAATATTGAAATTATTTAACAATATGAATTGTTTAAATTGGTGCAGTTTATGTTGATGAATTGCCCAAAACTAGTGCCAACTTGATTATCTCAAGGTCAGAAACGTGAAGATATATAATGTCCAGTGATGAAGTGAGAGAGGAGGAGACTATTCAGACAATTGCTCCTGGTATTCAAAGAGATTTAGGACAAGAAGTGATTACCGGTTTTCTATTCAATTTAATATGTTATCCTTTATTAATAATATACTTTTCAGTTACATTCTACTACATGACAACAAAAGTTGTTCCTTATTTATTTATTGATGAAATATTCCATGTAAACCAAACATTACGTTATATTAAAGGGGATTGGTTGACTTGGGATCCCAAGATTACAACACCACCTGGATTATACGTCATTGGTTGGTTGAATTACCAATTTACGAGATATTTTACTTCGTGGACTTCACTTACAATATTAAGATTAGTTAATATGATTGGTGGTGTAGTTGTATTACCAGTTGTTGTTTTAAGACCATTGTTTTTATTTAATGCAATCGGAGCTTGGCCAATTGCAATGATGACCTTCCCATTGATGACAACCTATTATTATTTATATTATACAGATGTTTGGTCTACGATATTTATTTTACAATCTTTAAATTTTGCATTAACTTTACCATTTGGCGAAGTTTATAGTATCTGGTTCAGTGCATTATTTGCTGGGATAAGTTGTTTATTTAGACAAACTAATATAATATGGTCTGGTTTTATAATGGTCGTGGCAATTGAGCGTACTGCTATTATTCAAAAGAAATTTAATACACATACAATTAATAATTATCTGAAATTATTTATTCATTCAGTCGATGAATGGAAAACGCTAACATTACCATTTTTAATAAATTTCCTGTTATTTTTTATTTACTTATTATGGAATAGATCTATCACTTTAGGTGACAAATCTAATCATTCTGCTGGTTTACATGTTGTACAAATATTTTATTGTTACTTATTTATTACATTTTTCAGTGTACCATTATGGTTTTCTAAAAACTTTCTCAGAAATTATGCAGCAAGATGGAAATTAAAACAATTCCAATGTTTTATGGAAATTGTTGGTATAATGTTGGTAATAAGATTCTTCACAAAGGTACATCCATTTTTGTTAGCAGATAATAGACATTTTACGTTTTACTTATTTAAAAGAATTATTGGAAATGATAGAAGAATCATTAAGTATATATTAATGGCACCAATCTATCATTTTTCAACATTTGTATACTTAGAAGTATTAAGACCCAGTGAAATGACTTTCCATCCAATATTACCAATTCCAAGTAAAGATGCAATTGAATTACCAATGCAAATGACACATATTTCATGGACTGCATTAATAATATGTACAATGGTAACATTAATACCATCGCCATTGTTTGAACCACGCTATTATATATTACCATATTATTTTTGGAGATATTTTGTTACTTGTAATGTAGAACCAATTTTTGGTGATATTGGTCCAATTTCAATTGAGCATCCTATTACTTTGAGTTCAACAAAAAGATTAGGACTAGAATTTATTTGGTTCATGTTAATTAATTTATTTACACTTTTAGTATTCATCAAACATCCATTTACTTGGGTTACTGAACAATTCCCTCAAAGAATTATATGGTAATTTCATAATCACCATATCCATAACCATATCCATCATCAATAAAATTTTTATTGAATGCCAATGAAAGAACTCTGGATTTTATACATAAAGATATAAGAATATATAACTTTCATAATTAAGATGACATTATTTTTAATGAATTTAATTGCACAAACAGACATGCACATATATATCAATCTCCAGATTCAATAACACTTACTGCAATCCCTGGTTGTACCAGTTACTAACGAGACATCTCTTGATAAACTTTAATGACACAAATTGTTAAAAGAGCAAAATCGAGTAATAATCGACTAACATACCACAAAGATGTATCATAAGTACTACACTCCACAAGAAAAGCCATTATAAATCCATTTGGAGTGTTGACTGAATGTATTGCTATATTGTATTTTTTATTTCTGATTAAGCAAAGGTTGTCACAAGATTCTTTTCTTGTAAGTTGGAAGTTTTCCAATTAGATTACAGTTCTGGAACACAAATATCAGTTGTCACCAGAAGAGAAATCAGATTATATAGATTGCTCTATATATATATATATATATATATGGTTGTAGTTAGTCTTAATATTGAAACCTTGGAACAAACCTGCTAAGTAAACAGTGGAGAGTAAACTTGTTTGCTTAAAGATTTCATTAAATATGGGTGACTTTAAAGATAAATATATATTAAAGGATGTTACTAACCGAAGAACAACCAATTATTTACCTGATAATTCTGGAGATTGTAAAACTGGAATTACTGATGATTTAAGAAAGTGCCTTAATGGGGATGGAATAAACGAAAGTAATGAATTGAGAGATTGTATTCCAACATCATTTCTGCGTAAAAATATGTTTAAAAAGAGAAACTCAACTACCTCACGATTTGGGGTATACCAAAAAAAAAGTATTGGATTAAGAAATAAATTTATTTCACCAACAGACCGGTTACTTTCACCTTGTTCACAAAAGTTGAATAATCATAAATCCTTACTATTCAAAATTAATTCAAATCCTCAGAAATTGCAATTTAATCAGCGGAAAGCATCTCATCCTTTGATAGAAGAGACCAAAAGCAGAAATTATAATGAAGCTGAAAATAAACCTTAATAATTGGACCAATACCACTAGCAAAATATTTTTTTTCCAAAGTAATTATTATAAAATTTGTATAATATTATTTCTATTTTTCTAACTAAAATAAATAATTGTTTATATACCTCTACTCTTTAAAAACAAAGTTGATTTTATCAAATATGCTAATAATTATTTTTTTTAATATTTTATTAGGATATACTATTTACATGTTCATATATGTATGTATACTACATAAAGGATATGATCACTTTTGTTTCTAAATATTTTAATGGCTTTTTAAACTTTTGATTTTAAAAAGCCATTAAAATAATTAGAATACCGAAATGAAGAAAAAAACAGAGAACAACTACAATATACAAAGGATTATTATTTTTCTTACTTTCTAGATCTGTTATCAGATAATGTATTTAATAATAATGCTTCGTTATCTAATACCACTCTATTTGGTGATTTAGCTAGTATGTCAGCAATTTCTTTAGCAGTATCCAATCTTTTCAATTCAACATAATCCTTTGATTTCTTAATAGCGTCACCAATCAATTCAGCAGATTTAGCTTCACCTTGTGCTTTAACAACCATACCTTGCTTTTCTTGTTTTGCCTTATCAACAATAAAAGCAGCTCTTTGTGCGTCTTGTTGAGCAATTTGTTTTGCCTCTACTGCATTTGTAAATTCTGGTGAAAATGTCATAAAAGTTATAGAAACATCATCTAAAGTAATATTAAATTTACTAGCACGACGCACTAAATTTTCACGAATTAATCTTGAAACTTTATCTCTTTGAGTAATTAATTGTGATGCATTAAATTGAGCAACAACAGCTTTTAAAACTTCATTAACAATTGATGGTAGTATTCTTTCGTCATAATCTTGACCTAATGTACGATAAATAATTGGTAATTGTGCAACTTTTGGTCTTGATAAAACTCTACAAGTAATATTAACCATTTGTAAATCTTTTGTACCAGTTAACGATGCAACATTACGAGGTCTTGCTCTAACATCATAAACAATTGGTGTTTCCAGCCATGGAATAACAAAATGAGTACCTTCATTATAAATTTTTGATGAAACACCTCCTATACGTGAATAAACAATTGCTCTATGACCACCATCAACATTAAACAATGCAGAATTAGCTAAAAATACACTACCACCTAATAAAATTAAACCACCTATCCCAGCAAATGCTCCACGAGGACTGTTACCCCTTGGACCACCAGACCCTTGTTGTTGCACTCTTGACAATTGCTGTTGCAATACTCTTGCAAATTTCTGAAAATCTCCTTGCGATCTACTCATTATTCCTGCTAACTAACCGTGTTCTCAATAAGAGCTATAAATATTCCTATCTACCTACTTGCCCTTCCTAACTACTAACTACTAAAACCTGATACTAAAACCTGCCTGATACTTTCTGTCCTTTTATAACAAAAATATTCCTCACTTTAAAACTTTTTGCCACCAACTTAACACAAAATAAGGTACATCTCAGTCACGTGCAGGGCATATTTTAGTAGAATATCACCTAAATCTCAATGAATTACACCGATAAAACACTCATATAAACCAGAATTGAGGGCAATATTGTCAATATAACATAGTGTTTCCTTGTTTCTATACCAAACTGACTTTTTTTAAGACAAAAACAACATCAAAATGGTTAATTCCTGTTCAAGCTCAATTTTCCATTTCTGAATTTTATTCTCCTTGTTTAATGAATTTGTCACTATAAATTGATTGTTTTAGTGAGGAATAGACACTTGTAGGTCTGTAATTCCTTTACAACAGAGCATACACACATATATATATATACCTAATCACTATGGAGTTCCCTTTACATGATGCATGCATCAATAATAACTTTAAGAAAGTTCAAGAGATTCTTTCAGATTCACCAACCGATGTATTATCAAGAGATAACGATGGCAGAGTTGGTTTACACTGGGCTGTATCTTTCCAATTTGAAGATATTGTAAAGATATTATTGTCATATATGAAAGACGCAGATATTGATGAGTTAACTGATGAAGCCGGTTGGACACCATTCCATATTGCTTGTTCTGTTGGTAACTTAAACATCATTAAACAACTATATGAATTAGACGTTAAACCTGACTTAGACTTACCAACATTACAAGGTGTCACACCATTGCACCTTGCTGTTGCTAAGAAACATTTAGACGTTGTTAATTTCTTGTTAGAAAATGGAGCATCTGTTAGAATTAAAGATAAAAAATTACAATTACCATTACATAGAGCTGTATCAATAGGTTCAATGGCTTTAGTTACTTTATTATGTGATAAAAAAAGCTCTGTTAATGCTCGTGATTATCAAGGTTGGACGCCATTATTTCATGCATTAGCTGAAGGTCATGGTGATATCGCTGTGTTACTTGTTAATAAGTACAATGCTGACTATCAAGAAACCGAAGATTCAAATGGTTTAAAAGCATTGGATGTAGTTGTTAATGATAAAGTTAAAAATTACTTTTTAACAAATGTTCAATAAATAGCGTCGTTTTTTTTTTTTTTAAAACCTCATAATATATAAATACTTACACATACATATATGTTGCATTAATACTATAATCATACCCACATGTGAAATAAAATAGTACACCATTATCGAATATCCAGCAGTATCTATACCGGTTTACTCTGTATACTTTATAGCTGAAAGCTTTAATATCTAGAATTTAATCGCGTAAGCTTTATTTCAAAAGATCGCGAAACATTGTTTGTATTTGAAGCTCATCTCTTAAAACTGTTATTATTGCTTGAAAGATGAAAAGCTACATGAAGATCTAGCTTATCAACTGAAGTTGAAGTTGAAGTAGAAGAACACAGGTCATATTCTGACAGTTCAAGTTGTCCATGATGATGGCAATTTCAACGCTAAATAATGGAATCAATATTTCCAGTTTATTTCAAGGGTTGAATTTTTTAATTGTGATCGATGATCCAGATTTCATTCAAACTGCAAATGATATAATGAAGAATCTTGAAGATCATTCATGTAATAGTTGTGAAATTTACAAATCTTATAAAGATTATGAACATCAAGGCACAAAATACACAAGCGATGAGTTTTTAAACAGATTTGGCGACAAAATATTTCATTATGTAATATCTAATACTTCTGAGTTCCCATTTTATGATGTAATTTATTATGAGTTTCTAGTGCCTGTGGTAAATGAACATTGGGTTACTGATAGTATAAGAAGAAAGACTTCTGTACGAGCTTCAAAATATTCTGTAAATGAAAGACATGTACTGAAAAACACACAAATTTATGTCTCTAATTACTCATTTAACGATAATGAACAACTATTTTATACAGAACTGATACAATACTTAGGAGGTACTGCAGCTGACTATTTATCAAATAAAACTACACATATAATAACAACAACACGTAATGATCCCGTAATTACTTCAGTTGAAAAGTATGATGGATCACTTAATATTAAATATTTATCTCCCATTTGGCTTATCGCATGTTTTAATAATAGTGAAATGATTAAAGAAGAACCGTTTATTTTTGATCCTAAATTATCGACACAAGATATAGCAAAACATACCAAAAGACAATTTGAGTCACTAGATGAATTTGACATGGAAATCAACTCCTCACTTTTTAAAGGCCGTAATTTTGTGTTAGGAATAGATTTATCTTTAAAGAATTATGCTTACAATTTTCTAACAAAAATAATCAAATCAAATGGTGGGAATATTATTAGATATAGTGATGATAATGACATAAAAATAAGTAATTCAAATTGCTACATTGGGGCTTCAGACTCAACATCTGAATATAAAATATGTCGTGAAAAAAATTGCATTTTGGGAAATATATCTTGGTTATTTTATATGATATCAATAAAAAGATTTGTTAATCCGGAAGGGCATCCAATTTTTTTACCTCTTCGAAAACCATTATTTGACAAAAGCAGTCTAACTCTCACTTATACACAACTTTTTGGTCCACAAAGAATATATGTTCAAAAACTGACAAGAGTATTAGGTGGTAGTACTACATCTGCTCTTTCTCACAAGAATACTCATTTAATATTTGGGTTTCCTCAAGGAGCAAAGTATGCATCTGCAAAAAAATGGGGCAAAAATAAATGCATCACCACGACGCTGTTGTGGCTAGAAGAATGTTCTAAGGAAAATAAACGTCTCGATCCTTATTTCTTTGAAATAAATCATGAAATTAGAGATTTTAGAAGAACATTTGGACAACAACGTTTTAAAGAATTGAAAAATGAAGTTGACGAAGAACTTTCTACATTGTATGAAAATAGTAACGAATTTGTGTCTGCAGTTGCTCAATTATCACATGTCGAAGAGATGAACATCGACGTTTCTATCGAACAATCTCTAAGTCAGAATTTAGTTCAACATGAAGGAACAAAGATGGTTATACAATCAGACCAAAATATGAATTCTAAAAATAATGACAACATAAAAAATGGTAATGATACCACATTGAAGGATTCAAAAGAAGACACAAATGAAAATGCTATACTTGGCTTAAGTGACAATAATGATCTAAAACATTTTACTACTTTGCTTAGTACTCTGTCTAAGGACGATACTAATGATTCGAAAAATATATCCGATTCCCAAATGCATAGTAGCTCTGTAATACTAACTCATGTAAATGAATCCATAGATAACGTAAGCAATCAGCTAATAACTGAAAATGATTCAAATAAACTTGCTGAAAAAGGAAACATATCCAAAGATTTGAAGCATAATCAATATGCATCTGAGCCGAACTCAATTGATGAACAGAATTCATTCAATATGGAAATAGATTCATACGCACAAAGTAGAACTTCGAAAAGACGCCAATCTAGCTCTAAAGATTCCATTAGCTCATCGAAAGCTTCCAAACGTAGGAGGTCATCAGTTTTCAACACAAGAAAATCAACCTCCAAGAATACTGATGAAAAAGAGAGGGATCAATCGAACAAAGAGGCATTGAATTTGTTAAAAGAAGTTCTTGATGAAGAGACATTTCAAAAAATATCAGAAACTTCAAAACAAAATAATAGAGAGGTTAATAAAATTTATGATATCTGTGCTGTCTACACAGGTTGCTTAGAAAGTTTATCTCAGACTGACATAGCTATATTGAATTTATTAGGTATAGAACTATTTGAAGATGTCGATAAACATCTTGATATATTGAATACCATTATTGCACCAAAAAAACTGAGAACAGCAAAATTCTTGAAGAGTTTCAGTTTTCAACCTTTAAAGTATATGATTATACCATCGTTTATATCTGATCTATTAAAAATAATTCATAACGGTGTGACATCAGATCTTCGCTTAGATTTGAATAAATACAAAATATCAGAGATAAATACAGACAAGGTATTTGAATTTACATCATCAAAGACTCAAGTGTTTGAAAGAGCAGGTATTCGTAAGATCAATTTAATTAATGACATCCCAGGAGGAGTCGATGTAATTTCTTCTATTTTACGAGTAAATGGCATTGAAAAAATAAATATTGTAGATAATTCGTTTACATTTGATGATTTATTATCAAACGAGTCGGAATTAATTGATTCAAATCAAGAAGAAACGCCGAGTTATTTCTTTGTTGCAAACAAATCTTCTCAAGTGAAAAAGTTCAAAAGATTTATGATTGAACAACAGAAACTAGGGCTAGCTGTTGAATGGAATTGGTGTGTCAAATGCATATTTGCCTTAGAAGTTGACTTTCGTTGCAAAGAAGGTATAGTTTATTCTTCAATGAAAAGGTAAATAATACTAGTGTATCCATCTTGCTCTATATAGCCTCATAACTCAGATGTAAAACCTTAGCTATCCTCATTATGAATTCTAGCTTCATTGTTGAGAGAATACAGAGGAACAATATCACAGTAAAAATAGCTTAAGTAATCAAATCGTATACATATAATTAATACACCATTATTCATTTAATTCCTTTATATTCCTATATCCGCTAAATCCAACAATTAAATCTGGAGGGCAGTACCTGATTAACGCATCGCTCATATTGTATTTAGTAATTGCAATTACTAAGTTCGAGAATATCGGTTTCAATAGTTCACTTGCTGGATCCCGCTCTGAGATCTCTGCAGGACGCTTTTACTTTTTTTTGAAAGTTTAAAAGTCTCGAGAGTTTAAAGGTTTTTCGTTTATATATTCGTAATTAACATTAATAATGGCATTTAGTTATATCTTTATGTAAGTTGCTGTACATGTTTAACTTGAAATTGTGCAGCAATTACAAGAGGAGTTCAGAAAGTATAGTAAATTTGTTGAATTCTTTTAATATCAAAATTAAAATTAAGAATGTAAATATTTTTGATTTATTCCTTTTTAGTGTATATGCTATTACTAAGTTTCGATTTGAGACATCTCATTTGCCTGTTTTCAAATTTAATATTATTATAGAGTTTTATTATTACTAAAGTTAATTAATTATAATGGTTTTTTAAATCTCCTTTTTATTAAAATTAACAATTGGTATATTTTATGATTAAAACAAGATTTATCAATTGACAAAACATTTATTGTACTAAATTGACATATATCAATAAAAGGTTAAGCAACTTGGAAAAAATGTATATAAGGAACATTAATCTTTGATATTTTAGAGATATCTTTTTTTCAACCTTGTTATACTAATTAATGTTTACTCTTATTCACACTCAAAAGAAATCATCAAATTAAACACAAACTTCTTAGAAAAATGCTATCTGAAGAAACAAGAGCTATCATTAAAGCCACCATTCCAGTTTTGGAAACTCAAGGTGCTGTTATTACCAAAACTTTTTATGGTAATATGTTAAGTGGTAACCCTGAATTATTAAACATCTTCAATAAGGTTAACCAAAAGAAAGGTGCTCAACCAGTTGCTTTAGCTACTACTATTTTAGCTGCTGCCAAAAATATTGATGACTTGTCTCCATTAATTGGCCATGTTAAACAAATTGGTCACAAACATCGTGCTTTACAAATAAAACCGGAACATTATCCAATCGTTGGTAAGAACTTATTAATTGCCATTAAGGAAGTTTTAGGTGATGCTGCTACTCCTGAAATTATTAAAGCTTGGGGTGAAGCTTACGAAGAAATTGCAAATGTTTTTATTACTGTTGAAAAGCAAATGTACGAAGAAGAAGCTTGGGAATCCTGGAAACCATTTGAAGTTGTTAAGAAAGAAGATGTTGCTGATGATATCATTGAATTTACCGTCAAACCAACTAAAGAGTCTGGTATTGATTTAACTAAGATTAAAATTCAACCAGGTCAATATATTACCGTTAACACACACCCAACTAGACAAAACAATCAATATGATGCTCTCCGTCATTATTCTATCTGTTCTTCTTCAACTGATAAAGGTTTGAAATTTGCTGTTAGGTTGGAACAAACCCCAGGTAAAGAAACTGGTTTAGTTTCGGAATTCTTACACAGAGATGTTTCTAATGGTGACAATATCTTATTATCTGCACCAGCAGGTGATTTTGGTTTAAATAAAGATTTAGTTTTACAGAATGAAATTCCATTAGTTTTATTATCTTCTGGTGTTGGTGTTACTCCAATTTTAAGTATGTTGGAAACTCAAGTTAAAGAAAACCCAGCTAGACCAATCTACTGGATTCAGTCTTCAAAGGATGTATCGAAACAAGCGTTCAAGAGACATGTTGATGAATTATTGACCGAATGTAACAACGTTGAAAAGATTATTGTCCACACAAAAGATCAAGCACGTATTGATGCTAAATTCTTAAAGACTAAGGTTCCACATCACTCCGATGTATATATTTGTGGTTCCATTGAGTTCATGAAATCAATGATTCAACATTTAGGCTCTTTAGAACATGCTGATGATATGATTCATTATGAACCATTTGGTCCAAAGATGACTACTGTAACTGTTTAAAACGATATACAAATTTAAGTCTACTTTTGCCTATATACAATATTCTATACACAATTTTTTACTTATCATAATATAATGAGGCATTTACTATAACCTATTTTTTTCTTTGCCACTTCACTCACAATACATTGTGATAATAACTTCAATGGGTAAGCTTTCATATCTAATAGAAAGTTTGGGTAATAAAAATTGAAAAGAATATCATTTTATTTAGAAATGGAATATACAGAATTTTATATTTTTTTAATATTATTTACATTTAAATATTTGTATAGCTCTTAATAAAGGCAGAGAGTGAGTCTACTTTGTCTATTAAGAAATTATAAGTCATTACAGTGTGACCGATACCAGTATGGATAAACCTACTAACTCTATCTTGTTTTTCTGTGAATTTTGGGAAATGTTTTTCCTCAATATCATATATCAAATCCATTGTATTTTCAAATGTTGTTGGAATTGCATATGAACATGCAATAGTACCAAATATTATTGGCATTGTGAATCTGGCTACGATATTTTTTTTCCTGAATAAAATGGAACCTGTCATAAATGCAATTAATGAATAACCTAAACCAGGAAATATTCTTTCATCAGGATCAGAATGTAAATTAGCTATATTAGTTGTAACTACTCTCTCCATATAATAATAACTATTAGATTTACGTTCGACAAAATTACTAACATGGTCAACTTTTTTAGATAAACTTTTTCCAGTTCTATTAAAAAACCTTACTAAATAACCTGGGGAACGTATTGAAATGCCATCAACAATTCTATTTGAACCAATTAATTGATTCAATTTGCTTTGCTTTTTCATAAGTGATTCTGATTCTGATTCACCTTGAACCATTTCACGTAATGTTGGTACGATAGGATCATTTCTTGAAATGACATATTCCTTAATTAAATCAACTTGGCGATAATAATCAACCCCCATTTTCTTCAATTTTCAACGATTTAAAATATTTACTCCTCTTATAATAAATAGATAAATAATTCTACCCACTTATTTGATACTTTTGCATATAGATATTCTACTTCTGGTGGTACTTTCAGGTTCGAACAATCCACATAATTATTTTATATTTGACAAAATGTTAATTAAAAAGTTTCAAATTAAATTACGGACAAAGCGAATCAAAAGTAAGATAATAATTATATTATTCAAATTGTTAATGAAATATGTAAATTTTTATAAAAATGTATATAAATATAAATATATAAATACACAGGATGTGATGAAACTGATTCTCTTAATGCTCAACACCATATTTGCTATAATTTTGTTTATAACATCTTGATCATCAATGCAGGTGAAGTATACGAAAAAAGTAAAAAAAAATGGTCGTTAGAATTTTGTGAAGATTACGTTTTTGTAAAGTAAAGTAAAGTAAAGTAAAGTAAAGTAAAGTAAAGTAAAGTTAATGACTACAATGTGTGACAGCTATGAGTAAAACCAATAAATTGAATAGAAATAACTTCATTATATTTTATACTTGAAACTTTATAGTATTGATGAAAACATAATCATTGAGTTATCTTCAATCTTCTTCACGTGTTCGTCGTCTCTTTTCTGTGGAGTTATACTTATAGCTTGTGATTTCTCAGTTGAGCTTGAAAACTCATTCATATCTGGATGTTCTTTGATGAATTGTTCTTGTTCTTTAATGCCATTAATATCTTGGAAATTTGATTTTTTATCAAATAATGATGAATACCTTCGAATGTACATGGTTGGTACTACTGCACCACACACTAATCCAAGGATTAAATATTTAAATTGTGGACTTCTTGCAGCCATTTGCGCTTCTGTGAATACACCAGGGTCTAATTTCATTTTTAGTTTTATTGAATATAGTTAGGAATATGATGCTCAAACAATATAGTGAATAATTAAATTGACAATGATTAATCGATTAAAACAATAAAATGATATTTAAAAAAATGTTATGATTCACTGTTTGGTCATATCAAAACTGACGCATACATAGTTTCATATTTCAATAGCACCATTAATACTTTCCCAAATATTTATACTAATATTTTTAATTCATCTTATCTGGTCGTAAGTTCATCAACATAGCCAACACCCTCTGAAGCACATTTTATTTCAGGGGACATGTTAGCCACTTGTCGTGTGTAGCTTTCAATGTTCAACTGCTTAATATCCTTAAATTGCTCTGACCACATCACCCAACGTATCGACACTAACAATAAAACTAGAAGGGTACCATGCCGTATATAATGATACAACAAGGGCAAAATAGATTTAGAGAAAGGTAAATGGACATGAAGTTGTTAAGTGATTCACTCAATTCAATGAAATAACTTTTTGAAGAAGCCACTGATATTATTCCCACTTTTACCATTTTTCTTATTTGTTTTATTCTTATCTGAACTTTTACTGCTGCTATTAGATGGAGCGGGACTTTTAATTAAATTCAATTGTACTTGTTTCTCATCATGTCTTGAATGTTTATGTGGTTTTTTCGTTGTTACCGATTTTGTCTTTCTTAATGTATCTTCAGATAAATTATAAAGAGGTGCTAAATCATCTATTAATGATTTCACTTGGTAGATACCATCATCATGAAACTGAATTCTTGAACTTCTTCCAGAGCTTCTAGATGATATTGGTTCAATCTTACGATTACCATTTTCGTCTGTGTATTCTGATATAGACTGACGAGTAGGTTTTGGTCGAATATATTTAATTCTTTCGAATAGTTCAACTTTATGTTGTTGTTCGGCAGATATTGGATAATAATCATCTATTGATGCTACACTTTCATCATCACCATAATAACTATTGGCTGATATTCTATCATCATCATCATTGTATTTATCTTTTTTACCATGCTTATATTCTTCAAATGGATTATGAATAGTTTTTTTCATTACGGAACTTAAAAACTTATATGTATCATCTGGAGTTTCCACTTTACGTTTAAGGTTCGTTTCCTCGCTAATATCGTCAATTAGTTTTGGGTCCATAAATTCATAAGGAATAATGCATGTTGGACTTGTTGAATATTTCATTAAAAAAAATGGTAATTTTACATGGCCGTTCCTAAACTTAATTTGAAGGTTAGCACTTACAGTACTTACAATTACCCAGTCTGGTTTGTATATTGCAGTTGCATGGCATATAGCTTCTTTTTTAGAAGAATCTTTTACAATTTCAACTGTTATTTTAACAATTGCATTCTTAACTTTTGACGAATAGTAATTTAAAATATCATTCGCTTTATTGACTGTTTGGTCATGTATAGATTCCAATCTTGTGGAATATGGAATTGAATTCAATGGTTCCTTGGTCGAACTTGGAATAATATCATCATCAGTATTATTATCATCATCAGTGAATGACTTCTTTCGAATATTTAATCCAGATGATCCCCCATGAGCAGGTGAAACTTTTGATTTTGTTAATATTTGAGAAGAAGAAGGAGATGAGTGAGTTGAAACTGCTGAGTAAAAACCAATTTCTTCTTCATAGTCTGGAATCCATGACATGATAACTAGATGGTCTCCATCTCTAATTTGATTATTTACAAACCAGTCAATAGATGACCAAGTATAGTGTCTCCCTGATATATAACACAAAATAATTCGAGTACTTAGTATATCACGTTTAGCTTGAATGCATTCGTAATCCCCTTTACACATACTTTTTCTAATAGTTTTTATATACTCTTTGTAATCTTTATGCATATTTGTAATTGTTACTGCTTTTTGTTTAATTGATGGTCGGGAAGGATAGATCGCAGCAAATGGGTCTTTAAAATTATGGCTTGATGGAGATGATTGACCTTTGGACGGTAGTGTTCCGATAAACAGAGGATCCTGTTCACTAAAATCAAATTGATTTATAGTTTTCTTCTGGGAAGATCTTCCCAATGCTTTATATGAATTTTCTAACTCTGCTAATTCTTTATCTGTCATACCTGCAAATGATTTCTTTTTAGTTATGTTTGGTCTCTCTATTGGTTTTAATATAGGCAGATCTTTTGATGATTTATCAATTCTATCTTCTACTTCATGTAAATTTGAAAATAATGCTTGTGTGTAACCTTTTTTAGAACCTGAGTTAGTTTCAGTATTAGCATTTGTGAGTTTGATCATATCTTCTTCAGCTTGAAAATCCATATATGAAATATCAATATCTTTAATAGGTTCTTGTTCATCGACGTTTGGATGTGTTTTTTTAATGGATGACTGCATAGGAGGGGGAGGTAATCTTGCTGATTGTCCGCCATCTTGTCTTGTAAATGGTGATAAACTTCTTTCTGGATGTGAAACATCGTGACTGTAAGTTTTCTTCAATGTATTATGAGGAGAAGTTGTGAAGAGAGAATTATACATTGAGTGGATTTTAGCATCTGAATTACTACTATAACCCAAATTCATATTTGGCCTCAAGTTGCTTTGTGCTGAGGTTGTTGGTAATTGATTATTTGTAGTCGTAGTTGAATTATACAAAATATTATATTGAGGTGGTATATGGACATAATGGTTGTTGAAAGCAATAAAATTCTTGTTTTTCTTAATCAATTGGATCTGTCCATCAATAAAAGATGGTGCTAAATCATCAAATGATACATGCTTAACATAATTTGGGTTTGTTTTTGTCATTATAAACACACTCTCTCTCTCTCTCTCTTTTCGGTTTATATTAACTAATCTTCTATAAGGAATAGTAGGTAAATTTTTAGCAATAACTTGATTGGAGAATAATATTAACCTGATTGATTTTAAAGCACACCGGAATCACTCTCTCAATACTTTCTTATAAAAATAAGCAAATGATAACACTTAGCCAGCAGCTTTACTAGAAAATTATTCAGGTTGCTACTTCACCTTGTAAAATAAATAGATGAAATTAACTATTCACTCTTACAATGTTTATCAATTGTATTATTAAAAGGAAACTGAATGTAATAATTCTTATTGGAACTTGTATTTAAGAAAATAAGTCAGGGAACTAATAAAATTCAGTATATAGTTTAAATGGTTCCTTTATTTCAAATACTTCAAAATTTACCCTCTATAGTTACGAACAACACTATACGAATGTTTCACTGTTATATTTTTTTGCATTTGGAATTCACTTATTTTTCATTTCGAAGATTTAACAAATAAAGTAAGTAGTTCAAATGATCTGGTTCCAGAGCGTCTTCGCAAATAAATCAATAATGGGGAAAATTATATCAGCAATACAATAAAAAATGGACACTGCATAGATAAAATAATTGGAAAGATATGAATATTCATTTATTTAAACCATTGAGAGGCATATATTTCACAATGAGAGTGGGAGATCATCTAAACTCATTTGGAGAACTAAATCTTCAGATATCTTGCCATTCATACTTTATCATTCTTCTTGGACGTAATTAAAAGAAGTGTATATTCATCAATAACAACGCAGAGTTTTGATATATCATAACATTTCTTGTTTTAAGCAATAATAAGTACCAAATATGCGAGTCTCACGTTGTATATTCTCTTCTTAAACGCAAATGACAGATTTGCTCCAACTGTCGAATATCTAAGTTCATTATTTTTAGATCACTGCTAAATTGAAAACATGGTATATAAGAGCAGGCACACCCTCATGAAACAACGACCAACAGACAAAGTTCCATGTTCTTTTATGAAGATTATTGAAAGTAATTGCACACACTCTCTCTCTTCAATTTAACTTGTTCATTAAATACAAATTGCGAATACTTGCTTCCTGTAAAACAGTTATGCTTTCCACTCGCTTATCCTCGTTATGTATAAATATGATGCTTGGATGTTGGCGGCTAATTTTCTAGAACAATATAAAGTTTAGAGACTAAGATGTTGGTATATAGAAAAGAACACAACATTTAAAGTCATTGGGAGTTCCACTAGAGGATATTAGCAAGATATGTCAGACGGAAAGAATTTGAATCAAGAGATTATTCTCATTAGTGATTTTTGTAAAAGATTCAAGATTCATAAGAAGACTCAAGTGCATTTTGGTTTGGATCATGGTGGTTGTTGCAAGCAGATAGATGAATGCACTTTTAATGAGTTAAAAAAACAGATACATGAGAGCCAGAGAAGCACTGGAACAGGAATTAAAAGAGATATTGGTATGTTCTTCCAGGATCAAGATTTGATACAGGATGAATCTTTCAAGAAATTTTGTAATATACCTTTCCCAAATCAATTTTTGAGTGAAACAAAAAACCATTTCTCTGATAGTAGTTTAAACGGTTACACTTTGATTTTACCAAGTAGTGAATTTAATCTTTCAAATAATCTCAGTGTGAAGCAAGTACCGTTTCGAATATATGATTCAGATGATACTGCAATCGAATCTCATCCAGTTAATAATACACAATTGTTACTCTCATCTTCAACTGGGATTAAAACAACTTTATTGAACGACGCAAATTATACCTATATCCCACAAATTATAGGAAGTGAAAATAATAATTATTTTTTTGAATCTACCAATAATGATTTTATTATTAGAGATAGTAGCCCTCCACCTGCATTATTACATTCTAATCAGTTAATAGAAGAAAGATAGAATATAGGAATTCACCATTCACTATTATATATATTTGTATAATTTTTATTTGATTAAATTGTCATTAACATTACTATATAACATTCATTACTTGTCATAGAGAAAATATCTCTATATGTCTATATATACATCAGAAAAGAATTTGTTTTTAAAACATCAACCTTGAGACTTTAATTTTTCAATTTCATCTTTCAGTTTACTGTTTTGTAATTTAAACTCTTTTAATTCTTTTTGAGCCAATTTCAAAGCTTGACTATTACTATTAGCAGAAGTTAAACTGCTTTTGTAACTAGTTTCTATTTTTTTCAGCTCTGACTCTTTAGTTAGTAGTTCTTGGCTCAAAGAACTATGCTTCATTTCTAATACTTTGTATTCAGTATTCAACTTTTCTTTTGAATCAACAAGATCATGGCTCTTGACTAATAGTTCATCTAATCTACCGGAAAGTTTACTGATTACAGCCTGATGATGGCGGCTAGATGATGTCATATGATTATCGACGGCTTTCCCTTTAACTTCTGTTGTAGGCCCGCCATCTTCTTTATTTTGTTTCCATTGATCAAGTAGTAAATCTAGCTTGGAAGTGTATGAGCTAATATTCTGTCTGAAGTCATTACTGTCTATCTCTTTTAGTTTAGCGTTTAATAGCTCATTTTCATACATCAATGTTTCATGTTTGAGTTCTAACTCATTAAATTTATATTGATAATCTACCCCGCCATTTAATTCTTCCAATTTCGCATTTTGCTGCTTAACAAGGTCGTTTAGATGACTAATATCTAAATATTTAGCACCCAGTTTTTCATTTAAATCAATAACTTTATCCTGAAGCAAATTACGATCAGCTTCCAAGATATCATAATTCGACTGTAACTTGGCTAACTCCATACTAATTGGAAATTCATTCAAAGTTTTATTTTTTAATTCGGTATTTTCATTTTCTAGCTCTGTTATGTGATCACTGGCTGTTTTGGCATTCAGTTCGGTTTCTATCCTTATTTTTTCTAATTGATTACGCAGTGATTCAATTAGAGTTTTATCGACTAGTATCATTTTACTATCAGAGGTAACGGCAATTTTAGAAGTGATGGTGTTTAAAGATACATCAGAATTAGCACCGTTATTAATAGTGGCATTTTTTGATGTGGTGCTAGTGGAGCTATTTGATTCATCGGCTACATTTGCAACTATTTCTTTTCCAAAATCTTTATCAACTATTTCGGCTACTTTACTTTTATTTATATTTTGATCCAGTTTGACAGTACCTTCAGTTGGCGAGCTTGCAATTGTAGCAAACCCTTCATCTTCAATAGAAGAATTCACGTCCAATGATTCTAATAAAGTTGGCTTATTTGAATACATGGTCTTATGAATTATGTCTTGATGCTCCTCCATTGATCCATTCATATTTGTCTCTTCCGTTTCCTTTTCAGTTTTAACTAAATCATTATCATTAACTGTTACAAGTTCTGTGGCTTGTTGGTTTTCATTGTCCATATTTTCAAATATTATGCTCTCTACTGTTTTTTCCAACTCTCCAGTTGTATCTTTAATATTACTTTGAAAAGAAGAATCAATAATACCTGGAGTTACTGGCAAGTTGTTTTTTAAAGGAGTTAAAATGTTTTCTTGTGGTAGATGAATTGAAGCTGAAGTATTTGAATCCGAATCAATACCATTTACAGCTACCGGAGGAGTTTGTGGTACAACATGTTCAGTTGATTCTGCATTATCAGTAATTCCCATTTCATTATCAAAAATGCCAGGACATATTTGATCTAAACGAGAAAAATCCAGAGTATATAAAATTGAACCTTGTCCTTCATCTACATCTGATGTATGGAAATCAAACTCACCTGAACGGGCATAGTCATATTTGTCACCACCCATTATTAATAATTTGTCGTTATTCAATAATGTAATCGAATGACCAGACCTTCCTTGTGGTAAACCTGGATTGAAAACAGGAAATTTGGTCCATTTCAATGTATCGAAGTTTAAAAAGTAGACTGAGTTAAGGTACATATCATTTGCATCTTTACCACCAATTACACACATTAAGTTTTTATAGACAACTGCTGAATGTTCTTGTAATGGAGGAGGACATGTACCTGTTGTTTTAAGTTGAGACCAAGTGTTAGATGGTGGATCAAACTTAAATACATCATTTATTAAACCTTGCTGTGTATCACCACCAAAAACCCAAAGTTGGTAGTTATAAGTTACCATTGTATGATTTGTTATTGGAGGAGGAACAGAACCTTTAGATTTTACAAACTCCCAATGTGAATCTGATCTTCTGAACGATGATAAATCGAACACTGCTAAATCATTAAAATATGTATCATCAAACTGACCACCAAATAAATACAGTTTTGTCTTTACATTAGACGTAGCAACAATTGATATTTTATGACCATAACGACCCAATGGACGTGGTCCTACAGGATTTGGTATTGTCCATTTATATGAATTTACATTAAATAAATATAGATCATCATCCATTAAATTTTCTTTATTTACCTTGTGTGTATCACCACCAAATACTACATAAGCATTACCACATAATGTACCAGCGTGGCCAACCCTCGGTGGAGGCGAATTATCACTTAATTCGATTGCTTTTGAGTTGAATACTGTATTATCTTCAGTTGAATTAAGAACCCATGTATCACCATAAACAGATTGATCATGTAGACCACCAATAACATAAATACAATTATCTTTTGTTTGTAGACCTGATGCAACGTGTCTATATCTAGGGAATGGTGAATTCTTTAATTTAATTCTATTCCAAGGAGTATATTCTTTTTGTTGAGGTAATAACGTAGTTACTGCACCAGATACACTACGCTGTTGTAATGGAGGTGGTGTTGGATGTACTCTAGATTGTAGTAAAGGCAATGGCTGTTGTTGTTGTTGTTGCTGAAATGGAGAATTTTGGTTTTGGTTTTGGTTTGGGCTCTGATTTTCCTGATGCTGATAATTATTCATCTGTGTAACTGGGTAATTAGAATATTCTTGTTGTTTATATTGATATTGCATAGGTTGATGTTGAACAAATCCCTTTGGAGAATAACTATTCTGTACTTGATAACGTTGCTGATAGTTGTCATTTTGATGTTGCAATGGTGAAGAATTATTAAAAGTATTAAAGCTTGAATTACCTGGTGGAGTGCTAGTAGCTGTATTCTTTGGTGAAGTATTCGAAGATTTTTTTTCTAAATGTAATTTTTTAGCCAAATTAAAAGGTGCCATTCTTAAATTAAAAGATAAAATCAGAAGTCAAATTTCAAGCTAAAATAAAGGCTTTTTTCCTCTTTGTTTTTTGTTTTTTTTGGAAATAACTTGATAAAACAAACAACTGAGTTTTACCTTAACAACTGTGTAGTCAATTGACAATATTTGTACTAATTTCACTGTCTAATTTACTATATAATACCATTAAAAACAGATCATCTAAAGGCAGTTCCTGTTTACATACTTGTGTTTTTGGCATTTTTCATTTTATTATGTTGGTAAAAGTATATATCATTGTCGTTCGATATGACATATAAACCATAATGAATATTAAGAAACTATTTAAGAAGAGGTAGGGAAAAGGATTTCATAGATGAATGCTAAAGAGTTCAAGCGTAATTAGATGGTTGTTGGACATATCAGGGTGTGCTAATAGAGTGTTCAGATAAGGGTAGGCTAATTTCAATTTTGTCAGTCGAAAGAAGTAGGTTGATTGCTAGTTTTTGAGGATCCCTTATATAGTTTAAATGGTGAAGAATTTCAGTAAAGATTTTGTGGATACTGCAAATGCAAAAGATTCTAGTGAGCTAACTAAAAATGAGTTTGATGAATTTATTGAATTAGGTGACAAAGATATACATGTTGATACAACTACTAGAGAAACAACTATGTTGTCAAGCGGCGATAGAAATGATACAGATATTACTGTATCTAAGGTTCTAATATCATCAAACAGATCCCCACAAAAGAAAAGAGATGTAAGTAATGGTGGTACAAGTCAATTATCTCCACAACCTTTAACTCCAACTAGATTAAACGATTATGAGCATCCATTACGAGAACATTCAGTACAAGGAAGACGGTCAAAATCTAATTCAATAAGTAGAAGTAAAAGGCGATCTTTAATTCAGCCAATTGCTATGCCAACTTCACCTTCAGAAAATATGATATCAATGAATTCAAGTAATAATGAAAAAAGATTATTTTCAGGTCATCAAAGGGTGGTAAGCACAACTTCAATACATTCTAGACAAAGTAGTACACATTCTGAGTTAACAGACGTTAGCACAGCTTCGGTGGATATTAATACCTTATTACAAAATCTAGCGAATAAAGAGTTGGAACTATTAGAAGCAAAACAAAAAATTGAAGATTTGAAAAGGCAATTAATTTTTGAAGAACAATCATTTCAACAGCGCACTGAAGATCTACGTGATTTAAAAGAACAAGTAACAAAACAATTAAACCCATCACCAAAGAATAATAATACAAATACTCCATCCTCTCTCATATCTAGTCCTAATAGTAAATTAGGACCTGTAATTTCAAGTAAATCAATCAATTCTGAATTGCATATTACAAAATCAACAAATAACAAAAATAATATTATCAATGATGATATGAATGCTGAAAGATCCTCTAAATCAAATAAGGAACAACATCAGAAAGAATCAAATAAGTCAGTTTGGAGGAGACCTTTGACTATTTTTAATCAATTTGATCAAATAATCCAAAAAGAATTAGAAAAAAGTTTAAATTGGGATTCTCAAGATATTTCAATTTTAAAAGAATCACCAACTAAAATATACCCACCATTAAATTATGAAGAGGATGGTGAATGTTCAAGTATTAAAAATGCAACAACACAAAATAATACTTTATCGCAAAAATCACAAGGAGGGAATATCACGTCATCTCTTTGGAATTTTATGTCTGATGTGAAAACAGGATTGATGGGCATTAACGAGGATCCGGCTGAAGAATCATATAAACCAAATGTAAGGAACTCTAATGATTTAAAAGAGTCTGATATATTAAAGTCAGAAACAATTGATATTATTAAAAGTGGGTCACCTCAATTAGATTATGGCATTAAACAATTCAAAACACAAAATCGCTATCAAAACGATTTAAGCAATGATGTTTTAAAGAAACGAAATAAAAAGAAAGAAGATATTGATGAAAATCTAGATTCAAGCTTAAGGACAATGCATATTGGCTCATCAGATGAAAGAGAAGTTGAAATGAAAGAATTTTGATTAGTTAGGTTTGATTAAATGAGTGTATATATAATTTAGTAAATTACTATTTTTAAAATTTAATTAATATTATTAACTTTTTAAATATGAATAAATATATTGATATAAATGCATTAGTATTTCCATAGTATATGTTAAAAAATGGAACGATATTCAATATATATTTAAATATCTCTTATATTATCTTGTATTGGATAGAATGTATGGCCTACTGTTTCATTTGTATTGCTATTAACCAATTCTTTGTTAGAAATACTTGGATTATCGTCTGATCTCAATGAAACTTCCCCGTCATTAATTCTTCTCATAAGATTTAAAAATTTAGAATTTGCAAATTTAGATGCAACAGGTTCTTCTAACTTATCGGTAATATTCATATCAATAATTTCAGTTGCAACTTGTTTAAAATTTTGTTGTTCTTGAATATTGATATCATCTAATTTTAATTGCTCTTCTAAATTTTCAAATTCTCTATCAAAATATGAATTCAATTCATTTTGGTCATATGCATATTCTGTTGATATATCACTATTATTACCAGTTTGATTATATCTAGTATATAATAACTGAGAAGGATCGTTCATATTCATATTCATATTCATATTTACAGGATGTTGATTATGCATTTGATTTGAAGACGTAACATTATTTGTTGGATTTAATTTTGTCTCATATTGAGAATATAACTTTTTGTAACTATCACTAAACTCCAAAGGGTCTTTAATACCAATATTTGAAAATTGTTGTAGCCAATTATCAGGATCGCCAGTTTGCGTAGAATTTTGATTTGAATATATTGAAGTATTCATAAAATTATAATCAATTGTGCTTTGGTTATCATTCTGTAAGAACTTTTCTTCTGGTGAAATATGATGAGTTTTTTGTTGCTGTTGTAGTTGCTGCTTTTGTTTCAAATTTTCAACATTTTGCGCACCATTGTTAAACCATTTACCATGAGCTTGCTCATCTTTATAAATAAACTGATATAAAGGATTAGTTTGACAAACTGCTGACATTTCTTTAAATAATAAACCAAATGTTTTTTCTGTTGTTATTCCCAAGTTTCGATGTTCACAAACTTCTAGAATATGTTTGATATAAGTTCATAAATTCCCAAAACAAGATACCAAGCCTTCTGGAATCTCGTAATACTCTTCTTTCCCTATATCGACTGTCTTTATATGTTCAAAAAACTATAAAATCAATATATTTCTTTGTAAACATCCCCAACTGCTTACTCATTAATCATCCAGTCCATTTAAATAAATGAGCTCTTGATGATGGCACTTCACGGCGTTTAAAAACCAGGTCGCACTCTCGGCAATAAGTTTCAAAATGCGATTGAGCCTCTGACGTGTTGTCACTGTGTACGTCACGTATCGACCATAATACCAATAGATATACACAATATACCAATATACCAATAGATATCTGCTGGTATATTGGTATATTGTGTATATTGTGTATATTGTGTGTAAACGAATTCTGTGTCATTCAATTAATTAATTAATAATTTACTTAAGGTATTATACAGTACTACATTAAATATAATAAATGGTATAATAATAAAAAATAGTAGTTAGTAACTGATTTATCATTGATTGCAATCATAAATCAGTTACTAGAGTCATTTCATAATATTCACTAATGCTTCTTATTCATAAGCATTGGTGAGTTGTTTTGTTATATTATTTTTTTGTTCATTTTTTCAAATTTTTTTAGTGATTGAAGGTCCTATACAGGATTATTCAATTTTTCCTCTGTGGATATGAAGAAAAGTGTTGCACAAATTGCTATGCTTGTTTAATTTTTTTATTCATTAGAGGCAATAATTTCAGATCTCAATCTTACTCTACCAGATAAAATATCACCAATCTGGTTGAATTCTTCCCAATGGACCTCATGACCTTTTCTTAATGCGATGTTGGTTTCTTTTGCCCATAAAGAAGCAACTGGTTTGAAACTAATTGAAGAACCATTGACACAGATAACAGCAGCAGAGTCGTCTTCGTGTTCGACAGTTGGAACTTTTTCACCATGTTCATTGAATTTAAATCTTAAAACGCTTGAATCAACATTGTCACCAGTCATTTTATTTCTGGCATTCCACTGTTCAATGAATTTAATACATCTAACAGCGAATCTAGAAGCGGTAACACGATCTTTGGATGATGGAGAACCACCTTGTTGGAAGTGACCTGGGATAGCAGTTCTAACACCGAATTTCTTGTCAGAAGATTCAGAAATGATATCGGCTAACATTTCAGTAGTGTATACACAAGAAGCTTCTTCGTTTCTAATAACTAACTTACCGTTACGGTTTTCACCTTGGTCATGAGTGAAGTTTTCTTTTAATAAAGCAATATCTTCTTGGATAGAAGCTAAGTTGATTTTGTTTTCTGGGGTGTATACGGAAACAGCACCAGTAACTAAACCAGTGAAAGAAGCAATATAACCAGAGTGACCACCTTGAACTTCAACGACAAAAGTCCTTCTTCTACTAGCAGAAGCAGATTGTTTAATTTCATCAGTGTATTGAACTAAAGCATTCAAACAAGTATCAACACCTAAAGAATATTCAGTACCTGGAACATTATTAGAAACAGTGGCTGGAATTAAAACAATTGGAATGTTGAAAATTGGATATTCTTTTCTAGAATCACGCAATTGTTTTAGAGATTTGAAACCCTCAAAACCACCTAAGATAATTAAACCATCTAATTTGTTCTTTTGGAAGTAGTATGCAATAGTACCCATGTCTTCAGCAGCAACGGATCTGTTGGTACCGATTTCAGAACCACCTAAGTTGTGCCAGTTTTCAACATCTAACCAAGATAATTCTTTAACTTCACCGGTTTGAATTAAACCACTGAAACCATTTAAGACAGCAACAGGTTTGTGACCATGAGATAAACAGTATAAAGTGGCGGCACGGGTAGCAGCATTCAAAGCAGCAGATGGGGCACCAACATGGACAATACCGATGTTTAATCTTTCATTCTCTGGTAATAATTCAGAACCATCATCTTTAACAGTAGTAGATAAGAAATTTTCATATAATTCAATGAATTCCGGATCTCTTAAAGAAATAGCTTTGTCAAAATCTTTAGATTCAATGGCAGCGGCAACAGAACCAGTTAGTTTAACAGATTCAACTAAAGGCATTCTGATAATTTTGTTTTCGTTGATACCAATTAATGGAGATGGAGTTTCTGGAGTGTTTTCTAAAACAGCTTTAACAGCGTCAACACCTTGTAAGGTAGCTAATAATCTATCGTGAGCGACAGCAGTACCACCTCTTTGGACATGACCTAGAATGGTAACTCTGGTATCTAAACCTAAATCGACTAAAACATTTTTAACGTCATCAGCAGTGATGGCATTTAATTCATTATCTAAAGCACCTTCAGCGACAATAACGGTAACATTTCTCCTACCTCTAGATTTGTGTCTTGAGCAAACTTCCTTTAAATCAGCTTCCCATTTACCCTTTAGAGAAGCTCTTTCTGGAATAAAGATATAATCAGCACCAGTGGCAATACCGGCCATTAAAGCTAACCAACCACAATGTCTACCCATAACCTCAACAACAAAAGCTCTGGAATGAGATTTAGCGGTAGCATCAATGTAGTCAACCATTTCACAAATTCTTTCTAAAGAAGAATAAGCACCAATGGTAGAATCAGTACCAGACATATCGTTATCAATGGAACCAACTAAACCAACAATGGTTAAACTCTTATATGGCTCAATTTGTGATTGAGTGAATTTACCGTCTTTAACTAATTCTTCTAATAAAGATGGCCATTCATGTCTGAATAAATCAGCACCAGTCAAAGAACCATCACCACCACAAACAATTAAAGCATCGATACCTTCAGAAATCAAGTTACCAGCGGCTTGTTTACGACCCCAACGTTGTTTGAAATCCATGGAACGAGCAGTACCAATTAAAGTACCACCTTCACTTAACCAACCTCTAACATCTTCCCATTCCATTTTCTTCAAATAATCACCACCTCTTAATAAACCTTCATAACCTTCATAAACTGCGTAAACATCACAGCCGTAATGAATACCAGTTCTAACAACAGCACGAACAGCAGCATTCATACCTGGAGAATCACCACCAGAAGTCATAACCGCAATTTTCTTCTTATTAGAACTTTGAGATAAAGATTTTTTTAATAATTTAGCAGCTTCGATAGCAGTCTTGTTTTTCATTAATTCTTCTGGTAAAGCATTTAAGTAAAAATCTTTTAAAGTTGGTTCAGAATCTAAAGCATTAGCATAAGAAGTGAAAAATATTTCGTTATTTAATGGATCCTTTAATGAAATTAAAGTGTCAGAAATCTTGATAGTATTTGGAAATTGAGAAACTATTGATTCTAATTCAGTTGAGAAATATGTAATAGTTGAAGAGTTTGAATCAGTAATAACATCAGTAGTCGATGGAATAAGTAAACAAATTTTTAATAAAGAACCTTGTGATTGATTTTTATTCGAAGCTTCTTGTTGTGGAACTCTGAAACCAGATTGATCAACTTCACTTAATTTAAAAGATTCCAACCAAGATTCTTTTAAAGAACCTGCTGAAGTACCAGAAGATAGAATTGCATTTTGACCATGTTTAAATTTATCAAAATCTTTGATTGTTGAAAAACCTAAAGAGTGATAAAATTTTACAGTGTTATGATATAATGTTTCATCGGCTGTAGCTAATGATCTAAAAGCTACACCGTAACAACTATTTGGGGATGACATTGTTCAAAGTAATATGATGTATACACTTTTTTGTCCTTGTCTTTATATATGAGATGAAACAACAGAAATTACACTGAAACAAATGTATTTTATACCAATTCAAATACTGAATAAATAATTTATTAAGTAGTTATTAAAAAAAAAAAAATATTGTATATATAGGAACCAGATGAAAGTATTCAATTTTTCACAAATTTCCAAACATAAGCAGGAAAGAAGAGTTGAAAAAAAAATTAGTGAAAAGTTTGGAAAGAAAGCATTCATTCAATTGCAAGAAAAAATGTAACTTGTAGCAAGAGAGATAATTTATTATGAGGAAATAAATTTGAGAAACTGGAAATAGAAAGATAATTTAGATATTGTGAATATTTTTTCAAATATTCCTATTTACCATTGCTCAAACCTCATACTGTATATTAGTTAAGAACAGATAAAAATAGAGAAGTCAGTCTTTCTTGCAGAGAACAGCTACGATGTTGATTAATTGAAGGAGAATGATAAGTACAAACCGTATTACGGGTACTACTTACTTCCTATTCATTCACTATGGTATATTGTTTAGAAGTTTGAAGTTGTATAGAATAGAAATTTTTCACTCAGAGATGACGAAAGAGAGACAAAAAGTGATCACCGCTTAGCGGTTGTTTGCCTCGAAAATTTGTTCCGAGGAAGAAATTTGTCAGTGATTGCCGAGATGGGTTCGTAGAAGGGGATGTGAACTGACTGTGAGTTTCCAGCTCGTTAGGCTCTTAAGGGAGTGGGCAGTTTCGAAGAGAGGCATTATAAGATAGGATGCGGTTACTAAGAGGTAGAGCAAGTTGTCCCGGAGTGTGTCGGGTAGACGAGAGTACTTTAGAGTTCAGTGAACTGTGCTATTGATGCCATTATCAGCTGAAGAGGTTAACTCTATCTGACGGTTACTAACCAGGTAATGCGTGTGTTTGTGTCTGCTTTGTCAGTTTTTTGGTGTAAAGTGGAAGCCCGGTGTATGTGCGGTGTATGGGCGTTGGCACATAATGCCGTTTTTGTTTTCCGCTAGGGCGGGTAAGTTGGGTACCTTACTTCTAATTGCAGTGATGTCACGTGCAAATGAAATAAATAACATTTTAGTTCCCAATTATAGCCTCAATATAATATTTTGAAAGTATTAGAATATTACAAATTCTTTTATTTTTTTTTTGTTTCTATATATATACAGTATATGTATAGTTATGTATCTATATAAATATGATTACAGTCATATGTCAATTAAATTAGTGTATTGTTGATTGTATATGTTTTGCTGTTGCTGTTGTTGCAATTGCATTTGTGCTTGTGCTTGTGCATGTGCCTGTGCTTGTGCCTGTGCTTGTGCTTGTGCTTGTGCTTGTGCTTGTGCTTGTGCTTGTGCTTGTGCTTGTGCTTGTGCTTGTGCTTGTGCTTGTGTTTGTTGGAATGGATTAAAACCTGTTTGGCCTTGAACTAATCCCATTCCTGTGTATCCTTGTTGTACCGTTTGTGGTTGACCAGCTGTGAAAGTGTTTGACATTACTAATGATGGAGTTTGAACGCTTTGACCAATTCCAATATTGCCTTGGAATGGATTACTTGTAGCTTGTGTCATATTTTCTTGATTCATATTTTCGACAGAAAATGGATTATTGGATCCGGTTTCGGTTGAACTTATTGGCGATGCGATTTGATTGTTGGTATTACTTTGTGAATAACCTCCAAAACCAGCCCCTGTAAAAGTTGGTGTCACTTGGGTATTTGATGCAAAAAAACCAGTCTGCTGGTTAGCTAAATTTGGTGATGTAAAAACTTGTTGAATAAAGCCTGTAGTTTGTGGCTGTTGTACAATTGAAGGCTGTTGTTGAAAAAATGGATTACCAGTGGCTTGAATTTGCGCCATTTGGACAGGAACAGCGACTACTTGTTGTGTTTGTTGTGGTTCAAATGAAAAAGATTCAGAGCCAGCTGGTACGGATGCAAATGGATTATAAACGCTATTTGTATTTTGAGGAATAGTTGGCGAAATTAACATTTGTTGGTTTTGTAATTGTTGCTCTAGTTGTTTCTTCTGTTCTCTAATTTGCTCTAACTTCTGTTCTGCCAATAATCTTTGGTCACCACTTACATCTAAAGTTTGATTAGTTTGACTGGAGTTGATATTATTTTTAGTTGTTGCACCAATTTTATTGTTGACATTTCCAACAGTTGAACTATCTTGTAAATGTTCTTCTAATGATCTAATTAATTTTGTTGTAATATGTTTGATAACGGGAATTTTTAAACCAATAGATTTACCAATTTTTAAATATTTGACAACAATTTCTGTCAAATCAACAAAAGATTTATATAAATCCAATGTCCTTTCTGCATCTCTATGAGATAATTCAAAAAATGATTCTAATAATGTAATAATACCTTCATTTAATGCATTATATAATGCCAATAAATCTTGTGTTAATAACCTAAATGCATAAACTAATAATTCATTACTCAAGTCAGGATGTGAATATTTATTCTTAACCAGAGCTGTAATTTGTACCTCTAATGATTCAACATGGTCTAATGCTAAATGAATATTAGAATTATTATCACTCAATATCATCTTCAACGAACTATAACCATCTCTAACGTAATCAACTTTAAAACTTCCATATTCAGCACATCTAACTTTTAAATAATTATTATATCTATCTAATGCTTTTAAATCACCAGAAGAAAATTTTGATTGTTGAATACCACGTAATTGGAAAAAATCCAAATTTTTTGAAAAATATTTAATTGCAGTACCTTTATCTCCTTCTCTCATTAAAAGATGAATGACAATTAATGATTTATAAACAATCGTCCATGCAGAATCTTGTACTCTAGTATGTAATGATCTTACAATTTCTTGAAAATCACGAGGGTCATTAGTACCCATTAATATTGGTTCGATATATTTTTCTTTTGGAGGAGCCATCTTTATTTTAGTGGCTCCTTTAACCATTTTTTCATAAGTGGTCATTATTAGAAGTATTTATATTTATATTTTATTTTTGTCTCGATATATATATATTAAATGAACTTTATTTGTTCCAATACACACTCACAGATGTACACTACTAATAATTATAATAACGATAAAAAAAACTAGAAGTGATAAAGATATATATCTAAATATATAGTAAGGTGTAAATGGATATATGCCTATTTAGAAAAAGAACGATATAAAATAATACACAAAATACGATATATGAATAGAATATAATTTAATATTCTTCTATTCATAGCAAAAACTAATACAATTCTATCTGCCTACTTACCAATAACCTGAATGGTGAAATTCATTAAAACTGGAAAAAAAAGGAGAGACAACAAAAAACGATGAAATTTCAATTTTTCAATAAAAAAAAAAGATGAAAAAAATTGAGAAGACCTTTATTTTTCAGCAGTTTTACCCGCCTTTACTCATTGCACGTGATTGAAAACCGTCAATACGATGGCCTATCATGTTGTACGTCTTTCGTGCAAGCGAACATGGTGGGGCAGGGCCGGTCGAGTCTCCCGAACGTATCGAGGGCACCATTGCCGGTGTTCGATTCTGGCAGCACGACTCCAATGATTTTCAGCTGGAAATATTTGGTTAAGCCTGTTGAGGCAAACGCCTTAGCACTAGCGTCATCCACGAAGTCATGCGTTTGCCACACACACACACACACACACAGACATACGCTTAACCCAAAACATTTGAAGTGCTCTCACTGCACACAACTCTGACAGCTGAGGTAATAATTCTTAACCTTGGTAATACACTCACTGGTCAGAGAGCAGTTTTATGGCTTGTTGATGACCAATTCTCTCTGTGCGTCTCTGTGCGTCTCTGTGCGTCTCTTTGAGATCTACGCTAACACCAGGAAAAAACAGAGGCTACGTACCCGTGTGCACGCAAACCGTCCCACCGCCAAAACAAGAACGGGCTTTTCCATCGCTTCTGTTGACCGCGCCAGGCAGAGATCATGCATGATCTCTGCCTGGGCTCCGCCAAAAGAAAACAGCTTTTCCTCTCGCTCTCCCCAGGGAAAACTTCTCGAAGATGGGAAAATGAGAAACGTTTAACGGTTCCGTACGCTGAACAGCAACCTCAAACCGCTCGAGAGCTGTCGAACGTATGACTCTTGATTAATGATCAAATTTAGTGACATGCCATCAATTGTTATAACTAATATATATATAAAGAGCTTATGGTAAATATGTCTTACATTTATCACTGGTTCTAAAACACAGAACCAAAATAATTAGTCTTCTCCAACTTGATATATACCCATTCACTTGTACTGTAAATGTCAAGAATAATTAATATTGCATTTAAAAAATTTTGGCAAAGTGAGACTGGGCCAAAAACAGTTCATTTCTGGGCACCAACATTGAAATGGTCATTAGTCATTGCTGGTGTTAATGATCTTAAAAGACCAATTGAAAAAGTCTCAGGTACCCAAAATTTGTCATTATTAGCAACAGCATTAGTTTGGACAAGATGGTCATTCGTTATTAAACCAAGAAATATGTTACTTGCTTCTGTCAATTTTTTTCTAGGTTGTACTGCAGCATTTCAAATTAGTAGAATAATAAATTTTAGAATACGGAATGGTGATTCACTTAATCAAATTTTTAAATATATTATGAATGGTGATGAAATAATGACTTCTTCTGGTGCATCAAATAATAATAGCAATAGCAAAAGTTATAATGCCTCCAAAATACGGAATGATGTTGCTGTTTAGATGAGGTCAAATAAAATTATACTTAAGACCAAAATAGAAAAAAAAATGGAAATAATATTCACTATCTAATATACGATTTTATGTATAAATAGAATTATAGATCATATAGATATAAAATCAAATTAATAAAATATTTCAAATGTGTTTATAATATACGTATATATGAATATGTAAATCTATATATTAATTTTCAATTTATATTTTAATTTTCATTACGACATAAGAATAGGAATAATAGTAACTAGGTTTTATTTTTTTTTTTTATGTTGTTTGCTAGTAATTGTATGAATAATAGAGGTAAAAAAAAAAAAGGGAAAAGAATATATTAATATCATCTATAATTAAGCGTTAGCAACTTCTACAACTTTTTGTGCAGCTGGATCTAATTCATCAAAAGAATAAATATTTACATTCGAATTTTTAACAATTTCTCTACCTTTTTCTAAATTAGTACCTTGTAATCTTACAACAATTGGTAAATCTTTTAATTGTAATTCTTTAATTGCATCGACAATACCTTGCGCAACATAATCACATCTAACAATACCACCAAAAATATTTACAAAAATGGCATCTAATGGAGTTTGTGAAGTTTTTGATGATTGAACAATTAATTCAAAAGCTTTTTTAATTGTTGTTGGTGTTGCACCACCACCACAATCTAAGAAATTTGCTGGTTTACCACCATATAATTGAATAACATCCATTGTTGCCATTGCTAAACCTGCACCATTGACTAAACAACCAATATTACCATTTAATTTAACAAAATTTAAATCATAATTATTTTTAGCTTCTGTTGTAAATTTTTCTTCTGGTGTTTCTTCAACATCATTTCTCCAAGAATAAATTCTTTCTTGTCTGAATGAACCGTTATCATCAAAACCAAATTTTGCATCCATACACATAACTTGATTTGAATTTGAATCTTTAACAACTTCACTTAATGGATTAATTTCAATTTGAGTTGCATCAGTTTCAGAATAAATTTTATATAATTTTTTAATTTGACTAGCTGCATCATTTATTACATCTTTATTAAAACCTAAATTTGAAGCAATTTCAATTGCTAATGATTGATCGATACCTTTTGTTGGTTCGATATGAAATTTCTTAATTAATTCCGGATTTTTTTTAGCAACATCTTCAATATTCATACCACCTTCTTTACAAACAATAATTAATGGCATTTTTTTAGCACGATCCATCAAAATTGATAAATAAGCTTCTTTTAAAACTTTTTTTTTTTCAACAATATAAACAGCATTGACTAATTTACCCTTTTCACCACTTTGTTTTGTAATTAATCTATTACCTAACATTTTTGAAGAAACATCAAATGCTTCTTTTGGTGTTTTAACCATTTTAATACCAGTTGGGAAACCATTATCAAAATGACCTTTACCTCTACCACCAGTTAACGCTTGTGCTTTAATAACCAATTCTCCATCCAATAAATTTTTTGCTAACAATTTCTTAGCAATCGATTCTGCCAATTCCGGAGTTCTAGCAACTTCTCCAATTGGTGTCCCAACATCGTATTCTTTCAACAATTGAGCAGATCTAAATTCATTAATTGACAAGCCCCTTCTACCAACAATTCTATTCAAACGTGATCTCACAGCATTAATTCTAATACTCCTATTAAACATCGTAACCTGTCTGTATATATATATATATCTCTATTTATGCATGTAATTAATACAACATGCAAACAAGTGATTGTTCTTTATTTAACAACTTGTCAATCCTAAAGTAACGAACACTAATGTATTCAATTATTTTTGCCACCTTGTTCACCACCCCCTCCTTATATCTCAACATATATAATATACATATATATATATTATGAATACAAAAATCTGTATCAACCAAACAAACAACTCCCTTTCGCCGTAAAAGCCTCCCTTCCCAGCCACGGAAGGGGGAACCTGCCAGCCCGGGTTCGATCCGTTCGCTCCGTCTCTCCGTGTACCCACCACATGCTAGCGCATGCCACCACATGCTAGCGCTTGTCGATGGTAACGTTACCCGGCCACTCTTTATGTGATTTGGAAGGGGTTGTTGCTTAAACCTGAGTAGGGTTTGGTTAGGTCTGTTTCTTCTGTACAACAGTGAAATGGTATAACAATTTTACCGTACAATTTGATTATCTGATAGCATATACATACATATATACATATGTATGTGTACATGAAATATTTTACTGGTTATACTTTGATTAGAAGTGTTATTGCATGGAACATATATAGTATACCATTAGCAGTTACACTTGCACCCCCCTCCCCCCCCCTCCATATTTGATTAGTAATGGCTATCGCATTATGGTTCTGCCCATATCAAGGTTCTGTTGCATATGAAACATTGGATATATTAATACAATCAATTCAAGCATTATTCCCAAATTCACCACATTTTCAACCGCATATAACAATTACATCAAATTTATTAATTGATAATAATGACGATATTAATAGAATATTAACTAGTTGCGTTGCAGCTATTCAATCAATAAAACCAAAATATTTAAATTCATTGAATGAAAATACTGTTAAAAATCAATTAATTTCATTCAATGATTGTTGTATTGGTAAAAAATATTTTAAAAAAATTTATTTAAATTGTAATAAGAATAATTATTTATATAGTATTGCACAAATTATTAGAGAATTATTCGTTGAAGTAGATGATAAGAATAATAGAGCATCGAATTGGTTAAAAAATGAATTTAAACCACATTTATCATTATTATATTCTGATATAACTATAATTAGTAGAGCACATGAAAGGATGATTCAACAAAGGATTGAAGATGCATTAGATACTATTTTAGTTAAAGAAAAGATACTCAATAACAATGATAATGTTGACGATGTACAAGAAAAATGGAATTTTAACTCAACACCATCGGTATCTTGGGGGATACCAGGAACTTTTAAAATTGTTAGTTGTGCTGGTCCTGTTGAACAATGGGAAGTACTAGGCAAAATTGATGTCTAAAAATAAAAAAAAAACACTGATTATTTTATTTATTCTAATAATATTATTTTCAATCTTGTTTTCCCCTTCTTCCCACTCTTCCCAGGCATTCTCATGATTGCGTTACCAAACAATAGAATATTGTCAATTTATTCATACATTAAATACCATAATTGGTACTACTCTCAGATGAAATACCTCTATTACCAGCCAAATCCAATTATAACACCGTCTTTCACCGTCTTTCACCGTAAGCATTATAGCTTAATTTTCACTAAAGGTAGCGGGTTTCTAGAAAGGGCTTAATTTGTAAGGAAAAAGTGAAAAATTATTTTAGTATATATAAAAGCTGGCTGGTATGCTTTTATTACTTGAGTTAGTTGATTGGTTCCATGCTTGCCATTGGGTTTTCCGGTACTCTCTCATTCGATAGGAGTATAGGATATACATATTTCATACGTATTCTATATAAATAACAAAAAAATCAATTACAACTATGGTTAAAGTTTACAAATACAAAGAATCTGACGAATTGGCTTTGCAATTAGGTAAATATATTGTGTCGGAGCAAAATAAAGTATTGAGTGCTAAAGATAAGTTTGATGTTGCAATTAGTGGTGGTTCTTTAATTAATGTCTTACGTGCTTGTTTGGTTGAAGATAAAAACTTAGCTTCGGAAGTTAAATGGGATAAGTGGAATGTGTATTTCTGTGATGAAAGAATTGTACCTTTAAATCACCCTGATAGCAATTATGGTGCATTTAAATCAATTGTCTTGGATAATTTGCCAAAAAAAATTCAAGATCAAATTAAGGTGTTCCCAATGGATGCATCATTGATTAAAAATGGTGATTCAATTGAAAATGAAAAAATTGCAAATGAATATTCAAAATTATTACCGAAAAATGATGAATTAGATTTACTATTATTAGGTTGTGGTCCAGATGGTCATACTTGTTCATTATTCCCAACTGATATCCACAGATACTTAATTGAAGAAAAAGAGAAATCGGTTATGTGGTGTCACGATTCACCAAAACCACCAAGTGATAGGATTACTATTACATTACCTGTAATATCAAAATCTAAAACAATTGCTTTCGTTGCAGAAGGTGACTCAAAACAATCAATAATGCATGAAATTTTTGATTTAAAAAATGAAAAATTACCAACTTTATTAATTAATAAGTTATACAGTGAAAGAGTTAATTGGTTTGTTAATGACGCTGCTTTCACTAAAGTTGAAGCAACTGATATTTTTTAAACGAGTAAATTGATATACATTAGTAAATAAGTCATGCGTATGCGCATTATAGTACACATTTATATATATATATTTATGCAATTGATTATGTGACAGATAAGATGATACAGATTCAAAACGTTGAATTTGGTACATTGTAGTAGTCTTCAATTTTTTTGATCAAATTTTCATTCTCAGCAAACTAGCTAGAACATGGAATGAAGCTCAAACTGAAATCAAGAAACCCTCCACAAAAGGAAAGCTGGAACCTCTGATTGACGTTTTCATTAAACCTTAATTTAATAGATTTAATTAATTAACTCTCTAATTATCATTCATTTATCGTATCATTACCAGTGTCACAATATGTGGGCAAGTTGTCAGTGTCGTTGGTACCTACGTTAGAAATCTCCCAGTTAACTACCCCATAATCAAATGTAGTGATTAGACGTATGATAACGACAAGGCTAATTAATCACCAAGAGTGATAAAACTGATTAAGAAATTGGCAATTGGTTTAATATATATTTTGAGATAAAAAGTCACTGAATTAGAAATATTTTCAATTATTTCTAATATAAACTTGAAAAACCCAAATAGCATCTCTGGAATGAAAAAAGTTATTTACTTTTAGTTCCACTACTATCTGTCATCTTTAGGCAATATCAAGATCCAGCAGTTCAAAAATAAATTTACCTGGTCTTTCAAAGATATATAGTATTTAGATATTATTTGATCTATTTTACTTTTTATTAAAGGAGCCATGTATATAATTATATGTATGTGTATGTATATCAGTACTAGGTGGCATGGCCATGAATATGTTTATTAACCAGTTGTCTTCGATATTCAGCCAATTTTTTGGTTTACTGAATGGATTCAATTTTCAAAGTAAAACCATATAATCTGAGTTTCAGTAAAGGTGTTAAAAAGATGTTTTAAAAATGGGAAGTTCAGTAGCTTTGTTAAATAATTACATATTTATGACTTTCCATATATAATTGTCTCAAAATTCAAAAGAGTTGTCAGTATACCACAATTCATCAAAAATGCATACTTCAACTCATGATAATACTAACAGTACTGGTGATAATGGTTTAATAACCTCTCTTGACTACGGTAAGAATGCAGAAGCCTTGTATCTTGCACATTATTTTGGTCTATTTCATAAAAATTCTGATGTTCTAACTGTCAATAAAATTCAAGGAAAATGTACAAGATTTAAAGGATGAGCTACTACTTCAAGATACTGAGGTCCATTCGTTACCCAACAATGGCTCAACAGGGGCAATACTAAACAATCTTATAATGACCTCGAACATAAAAAAAGGATCTGATTCACATGCCACTAGTCCACTTACTAGTGACATTGGTTCATCTATATCTTCTCTAAGTTATTTAGTATCAGATGCTTCTGGCAAGCCGGTGATGTCTGGAACCAACACTAAATTCAATTAATATGAAAGAAGATACATCAGTTAAACCTATTCCCTCTACTGCTTTATATTATTCAGCTGGAATTTCAAAAGGATGTATATCAAATGTACAGTTCTACGTTATTCATTAAAGAAGAGATATGTTTATATATTAAGAGTACAGCACGTTTGTTTAAAATTATTAAAATTTATCTCTAAAATTTATAAGCTCACATTCATAAAGAAGCTATCATGAAATGTATTTCACTTTACACTATATAATAACTAATTTATAAACAATGTATAGTAAGGTTAGATTATTGTACCATTAAAACATTGATTTTATTCTATATTGAATGAAAAAATTACGATTACTAGGAGTTGATTAAAACAAATTTTAAAATTCCAGCACCGTTACTCAAAGAAGAGGGCCTATGAAAAGAATAGGTGTTTTAAAAAATATCAGCAGGCATGTTCATTATAAATCTGATAGCATATTTTTAACAATTGGATTGTTTTTAACAACTTTTGATTGAGATGTTATATTTTTAGAACCAGAAAAATGACCATTTTTTGATCCTTTTACCTTATTAGGCGTTTTAGGAGATGTATCGTTTTCTTTATCATGAAATTTATATGTCGATGAGCAACCATTCGGTAAATCATAAATCCAATCACGACTTTCCAGCATATCAATAAATTTTTTTAACTCAGTTACTGTTCCTATAGTCTTTTTAGAACCTATTATAATAAGCTTTGATTTCGCTCTAGTCATGGCAACATTAACTCTTCTAATCTCTTTAAGTAAAGCACCACCATTTAACTGGTTATTACAACGAACTAATGATATTATTATACAATCTTTATCACGGCCTTGAAATTGATCAGCTGTTAAAATTTCTAACCCATTAAGTTTTTCATTGGATAGTTTTTGATTTAACAATCTTACTTGACCACGATATAAAGTCATAACCCCGATATTATCAGCTGTAACACCACATTGTAACATACCTTGAACACAGTCACTTACTAATTTTACTTCACCGATATTTGTAATACTGTCATTCTTTGAAGTTTCATATATACTATCATCTGCATCATAATTCAAAAATAATACTTTACGTTTCGCATCAAGTACTTCATCAAGCCACCCCTTTTCAGTGTTCAAGCAAAAGTTATGAATCTTATCAGGTTCAGGAATTTTCAAAATTTGATTCCTTACTAAATCATTTCCACATTTTAATTGATTGTCATAAATCAAAAAATTTGATAATGTGACTATATCTTCGCACATTCTATATTGATATGTTAACATGGAAACACTTTCAGGATGTTCTTCGCATAACAGTTGAAAGGGGGAAATTTCTAAACCACCAACTCTTGCAGCCTCATTCTTTACTAATGGAGGTAACTGATAGTGATCACCTACCATGATAAATATATTACCAAATCTTAGTGGGCCTAGAGCAACAGGCAATGACACTTGACTCGCCTCATCTAAAATGACATAATCGAAATCCTTTTCTTTCAATGTAAGCATTATGTCGCTTACACTTAAACAAGTAGTTGCTACTATAGAAGCGTCATTAATAATTTTCAAATAGTCAGTATAAGTCTCTACACTATCATAATTAGGACTGTATTGTTGAATTTCAGGATGTATTCTATTTTTTGAACCTAGTCTTATTATGTCACCATCGATATTTTTCAGCTTTAAAAGGACGTTATCAACCGCTGAATGTGTATATGCTGTTAATAAAACTGACTTACCGTCTGCAACAAGTAATTTAATTATTTCTGATATGACAGTAGTTTTGCCAGTACCAGGCATACCTAAAATTAACGAGTAATCTTCCGCTCTCATAACTTGTTCAATAGCATTTACTTGATCTATATTAAAAGTTGATTTATCTGATAGTTTATAATGAACCACGGGGTCATCGTCAACTAACCTAAACCGGGGTTTGATCTTATCGACAATCAAAGATCTTGTTTTAGCATCACCACCTTCTGAGCATTTCGTAATTCTTTTTGTATTAGTTGAACTATCTATATATGATTCCCCAGATTTAACAGAAGGTAAAAATAAATTTAACAAATTATATCTAACTGATGATAAGCCTTGTTGAAGTTCGTTCTTATCAATACGATATGTAACTAAATTCTGTGATGATACAATAGTTCCCTGATCAATGGAGGCTAGAACGCTTTGTACTGTACTTTTTTTTGTTGTTTTCGATGGATATCTATTGTTAAGCAGTTTTCTGTTTGAAGTTATTACAATGCTATTTTTTGAAATTGATGTAACTCTTCCCTCTGCTAACGCAAAATGACCAAGTTCATCACTGATAAATACTAAATCTTTAAGTGAAAGTTGAGAGTGTAACATAGAAATTGAATTTTCGTGTTCAGCCGCTCTAGTGAATTCATATAAATATGAATTGCTAGGTGGTTTGCTTTCCGTATAACTAGATACTTTCAAGTTGGATAAACAATGGCCACTAATAGATTCCCTTGTTTTACTATCAAGTAAAAACATTTCTTTCCCAATGCATGAGATACTTGATTCTTCTTTAGTAATCAAATCATTATATCTTAAAAAAAAATCTCTGTAAATTGTAATATTTTTTAAAAGATGATTAGTTATTATTTCGTATTCTCCTGGTTTTAAACCACTCTCTTCTGCATTCCCATTTTCTATTAGTTTATTTAGAACCATACATTGTGTTTGTTGATAACATGAATCACAAAATGAACTCCTGAGTAAAGTCGGTAACTTCATATTGACAGAAGAGTGTTTTTTTATTTCCTTCAATTGATGTTTTAGACGAATAGACATCTGATTTCTAAACATCATAACGTGCTTCAATGAGTGTAGTACTTTATTATATTTTGTCATATCATTATATCTTGTGTATAAGAGTAAAAAAAAGTCAACTGGAAGTTCATACCTATCGTTCAATAACAAAGTATAAACAAGACCCTGTGCCTCATGAGAAATACTTTTCATCTTACCGGTTTTAACTTCCAGTGGTACAATATATCTATCGTTTTCAACATGGGCTTCTACTGTAGCATCTAAAAATCCTTTCAATCCATATATTGGTGACCAGATATTTTCTTCTATATCGATGACGTTACTGATAGAAGTTGGTTGTGTTTTTCGTGTACCAGAAACAGAAACATAGCAACCAAAATTATTTTCCTTGACAAATTTATTGATAAATTGGAAAATATTTTCAATATGATCTTTCAGTACTCTTATTTTCATATTTTCTACTGTATCATTGCATGTTATTATCGCAAGTTTAAACTCTTCCAGTATATTATCTAACGTAGTTTCCAAATATTCCATGCTAACTTTTTCATTATTTAATTTAAATTTCAATGCAGTTTGTAAGAGTTCATGTACTATATTTCCCAATGTCATGACAGAACTAGGCTCTCCCCTAGAATCTTTCAAAAATGCTTGTAAAACTGCTCTTCTCAAACATTCGATAGAACTTCCAACAGTTGTAGCGGATAGTAAGATGTCAGGATTTAGGATCAATAAATTATCATTTGTTATTTTAGTTTTGGGATGTTTATCATCGGAAAGCAGTCTTTTATTTTCTGCGTACTGACCCTCAACAACGTGTATTACATCACCTTCTTCAAAATCTAAATAGACCCAAGGATGTCTAACTATGACGGATGATATCTCTCCATTAGCCTCAATACAAGATAGTATTTTTTGTCTTCCGACATTTGGTATGCTTAGCTCTCTTATACTCATAATCACAAATCTAACAATTCCTTCTCTCTGCACTGCACACTTAGCTAAATTTTTATATTCTTCTTTCTTGGCAGCTAAATTTACTTCATTTATTCTACCATCCATATCTTTCATCGCAAGGTTTGATGATTTTCTAATATCTTCTATTTCTAAAATTTCAATGTCACTGCTATTTAAATAATCTGATATCATTTCTTCATTTTTATCTTTAGTAGCTTCAGGTTTGTGTATATTAGTGACATGAGCTTCATTATTTTCTTTCTCAGCAGAGCGTTGAGTAAGCATTTCAATTAACGAATCATCATCTTCTTCTGGTATTGATTGCTGTGTGATTTCAACACTATTATTCGTGATAATAGCATTCTGATCTGCTACTTTAGATTTTAATATAGAGTCTTTAGTTTCCAAAGAGACCTTTTCCTTTTTTTTATCTGAAATTGGATCAATTTGACTATTTAAACTAGAACTGGGATTAAGATTATCACTTATTGCCTCTTGTGGATGGTATTTAGATGGCGAAGAAGGAATATCTTTTATTGCACGTTTAGGCTTTACAGTTTCCGTTCCTTGAATATCATAAAGAATATCATCGATATCTCTCAATGATTCCTTTATTTTTTTTGTTACTTCTTTGACCGGATCAAATTTATCAACATCATTTTTGTCACCAATACGAAGGTTATTTTGTTCATCCCTTTCATTCATGTTGCTGAAACTTATTACACTTTTCAATCGATTTGGACCAATTGGAGTGGAGGATATGTCATTTTCATTTGTTTCTGGCATTAATATATCAAAATCTTGAGAACTTGCCAGTTTACCTGAAATATTCTCTTTCTTACTAGGTGAGTAGCTCCAAATGACTTCTTGAGAAGGTATGAATTCATTACTCTCTAGCCTTCTACTTTCCCATTTCATTAAGTCTACCTTCTTGACAGGAGTCTTGGGATTTTTATTCTTGGAGGTGAATAATGGAGGCTTCAATGTTTTATTGCCAGGTTCTTTAATACTAGCAGTATTTCGAATTTGTGATACAGATATTGAACGAAGCACAGAACCATTTGATTTGGTATTTTGACCAAGACTTAAGTTATTGACAGGATTGAAATGATATTTTCTAGGCCTCTTTCTTTTTTCAGTTTCAACTGTTTTAGCGGACTCTGGTTCATTTGGTATAAGCAGTTTTTGAATTTTGGAAATTGGAGAAGTAGCTTCACGTTTTGATCTATTCTTGTCTGGTGTTTTCGGCATGGTACATTTACCACTAGTATAATACAATAGTAATAATACCTTATGAGCCTAGTTTAGTGGGATTCTTAACAATAATATGACTTTTATTGGCACTTCTATTTGATTCAAATTTGCATACTTCTATAAATATTTTCTTATTAAAGAATATTTTAAAGCGCGTTTTTAGGGCATCTCAAGAATCTGATGCTGAATTGTGTTAGTATAGCTAAGAACTTTAAATAGTAATGAATAAGGTAACTTTGTGAATTGTAAGTGAAGTTTTATATGAACAGTATATATGAAGGGGGGTATATATTGATGTATAGAGTATTACTTATTATTACAAAATTTTTAATAGTCATATTGTTCATTAAGAGAAAACATCTTGTTGATCTTCTTCTAATTCTTCGTCACCAAGTATCTCATGGAACTGTAAGAAATGATTACTACGATGTAATTCATTATAAAACTCAATTGGGATGCTGACCTTCAAATTATAATATATATCAGGAGTAAATCTCGTACCCATGAAAGAATAATTCCATATATCAGAAGTTGGCGTCATAAACGTACCCATGATACGTTCGGAAAGTAATAATTGAGCGTGAGTACTGAACGTTGGTTCAAACCCTTCGGGCATCTCATTAATATTATCAGTATTATCTAAACCCCATTGATAACCATTGTCAGTTAAGGTAAATGCATTCAACGATATTGACCCTGTTGCCAATTCTACAGTAACATCAATATAATCTCTTGCATGATCACTAAACATATTTGAATGGTTGGTAACTTCTGCTGCGCTCATAAATTTTAAATTATCAGACTTGGTATGTATCCAGCCTAATAACGCTAAACCTTCCAAGTCTTTGTTGAGCTCTTTTTCAGATAACTTGGCCAATTGAACATCACGCTGTGACCCTAATTGAGGAACTAATACAATTCTTTTGATCTCTTTTACATTTGGATGATCTATCGGAGGTTTACCATATATGTATGCTGCAATTTGTGTCTTTACGTCTGCAATTTCAACAAATTTTTGTAGTAAGTTTCTTGGTAAAACGTAAACTTCCTTTTCTTCAACAAAATCTTCAGAGCCGACATAAATGTTCTTCAAACGTAGATATAGTAAACTATTAGCGATGACAGAGTTTCTCCAATCATTCTTAGAAGAGAATTCTTGGTTCTCATAATTTGTCGACGTTACAACGACAATTTCTTCTCCTTTAGCATTTACACTTTTGATTTTCATAACTGTAGAAGCAGCATCTTCATTCTTAGAAGATTGGTCATCTGCTCTAGAAGCTTCAAGTTCAGCCATTTTTTGTCTTTTAACAGATGGAGCTTTAATATTCTGGCCAAGAATTAAATCCTTAATTTCGGTTTGAGTTAAGGCAGATATATTAACATTATATTTTTTACTATATTCCGTTAAAATGAGATCACGCATTTGAGATTCAATATTAATCCATTGTTCATCTGAAAAGGAAGGCCACAAATGGTGCTCTTTGATAGGAATTGTTGGGTCACCTAAAATTATCATTTTAGCTTTTTCTTCATTTGTTTTTAACCCTCTTAATAGTAGAATTAATCTAGAAAATGCAGTATAGGATGAAACATTATCCAACCAATCATCATATATATTAAATAGAACCATTTGAGGTTCTGTTGCCTTCATTACAACGTCAGAAAGCTTATCTATTGACATTGATGCGGAGAACGGTAACCTTAATTCTGTTGGTCTGATTGATATATTCGGGAAATCAAGCATGTGTACTTCTAATGGATCTTGCATTGCTTTCCTGGTTATGATAATTTGTTTCGGTTGCTCTTCTTTTGGTAGTGAACGAACAAGGGCACTTACTTCTTCAGCAGTTTTCCACTTAGCCAGCTGGCTTAGTCTTTTCTGTCCAGCCCAAACAGAAGTGTGAATTATTTTCAAAAATAAGTGACCTGTTTTAGGATTTAAAGTAAAAATACAACCATTAATTGCTTTGGTTGCGACATTACCTTCATAAGTTTTGTGAACAGTTACTCTATAAACATTAGTGTCATCAACAAATAGTTTAATATCTCCATTAAAAAGTTCCGCATAATTCGAAGAATTTAAAAAGGGTTCCTGAATATTAGATTGATAGATCTGAAGACCTTTTCTAATACGCTCACGTAAAACATACAAAGCAGGATTGGCTTTCATAATTGTTCTCATACTGTTTTGGACTAATGGTTTTAACCCATTAAACCAATTACCATAAGCATCATACATGTTATAAGCTAAATCAATACCAATCATAACCCCAGTTGGCGATGGGTATGTGCTTACATTATCGGTAGTATAATCCAAAAATTTAGATCTTACATATCTGGATATGTCATGGGAATCATAGTCACCGTATCTCAACTGAACATCAAACCAAAACTTACTGGTGCTTGTGGCATCATAGTGATCATTAGAACTATGTAATAATGATGGTTTTGAGACGTCCCACTGATGTAAACTTTCAATTATGACGTCTGCTGCTGAAGAATTCATTTTATAAGACTTTCTTGGGTGAACAGATTCCTTTTTAACAGATTCAATTTGTAAAATGTCAAGCTCCCCATCTAAAATTTGGCAAATATCAAAAACAATACTTTCATGAATTTTTTGCCACAGATGTGCCCTGAAAATTTGAATTAAAGATATTTTCAAAGTTGGGATTTTACCATGTAAGAATATACCTGTTAAATCTAATTGAACCAAAAACCCTACATATACGTTAGCTCTGTTTATAGTAGGTGACCACCATAATGTAAATCTACGATTTGGAATTTGACTTAAACCAGTTCTTTGAGCATGTGTCAACTTCTTGAATTGCATTGAATCTTCAAAACCAGAAGCTTTTTCCCAAAATAAACCTTCCCAGGAATTAAAACCAGTTCCTTTAAATAAAGAATGTTCTAAGATGGTTTCAATACCACCCAATGATTGTATAACATCGGTTCTATAGGCATTTAAGTTCCATAATTTACCATCATGATGAGAATTGGTCCACCAAAAAGGACTGCTTCTTTCAACAGAATATTGTTTGAACACTCTACGAGCACGGTGTCCTCTATCGTAAGCTAGAGTTTGACGATCTCTCTGAAAAAGGGTACTGATTCTAGGGATACCTTTATCCCATGAACCTTCTAATTCTTCAAAAGACAATCTTCGATTTTGTTGAATAGCTTCAAGACGTTTTGTGGCATAGTCATTCCAGACCCTTTGTGAATCTAAAAATTCATTTTCCCAAGTTGTTATATAACGGAATATTGTTGGAATCAACTTATCTTCTTCATGTGTCATACCAGCTCTGAAGTGTGTAATTCCTGTATCAGTTTGTTTGGACCAACTTAAATCGGAGGCTGGAATTAAAATATGAGATGCACTGATCATACCTAAACCACCCAACTCTTTTGGTGTGTAAAAAACAGCCGGAGGGAAACGAGTTGGCATTTTGGAATTCAAACCTAGTTTAACTCTATTTTGAATACGAGTTTCAGCTTTAACTAAAATATCTAGTAAATTCTCGGTTGAAACAATTGCTTCTCTAAAATATGTGAATAAGGATATTAAATTTGTATTCCATTTAGCAGCAATTTTGGTAAATGTTGTTGATCCTGATGCCATTAGAATACTACGGATTCTACTCTCAAATTTTTCTACTTCTTCATCTGATACTTTCAAAAATGCTTTGGCTGTCCTCTGTTTAGTTGATTCATCTATCAAGTCCCATACACCTTCATCAGTGGATAGTAATTCATTTGTACGATGTCTAGGGAGAATTCTTACTTCAAAGCCACACATAGAAAATAGTAGGTTAGGGTTATTTTTTGAATAAACAGAAACAAAGCTAAATTCCCAGCTAATTTTTGCTAGAGATATCGGTATTCTGTTTTCAATTTCCCAAAAGATAGCTCTACCAAGTTGAACGTCATTTCTCATTAATCTCATACGAGCATCCCGTGGCCAACACCTCTTGTTATTATAACCAACAGAATTTTCAAAATTTGGATCAGGATTCTCCGCTAAAAATTCACTAATTAAAGACATGGAATCTTCCTCATCAAAATGAAATAGCATATAAATTTTATCAAAGTACCTTGCATATAAACGAATAGGATTCTTTTTTTCAATACTTTGATCCTTAAACTGCATAAATTCATTTGGTGATGTGGAAGGTCCGGCTAATTCATTTGCCCTTTCAGGGCCTAGCAACAGCAAATCCATAACTAATCCATAATATTGATAAATAAATGATGCAAATTGAAGACCACGTAGTAATCCATACTTGTTGACATAACTCATATCTTTAAAATTAATAACAACATTATTTTTTGCAGTCATGTAGTCTGCAATATTAGGGTCTATTATCAACCTTAATAACCTATTAAGTAATGTAAAATCAATTTTCTCTGCCAGATTGCCAAGAGTGGATTCTAACAACACGGTTGATTGATTTTCAGATGTGTCCCATACATTTGAAACATTATTTATACCTTGTGTCCATTTATAGACAAGTAAAGGTGGAATTTCAGCATCGCTTGGCTTAATCCAGTTTGGAAATAATTTACGTTGGTCAGCTTCGTATGATAAGTATTGGTCTAAATAGGCATCTGTCAGTTTTTCTAAAGGATCAATTGCATACACAGGAGCAATTGATTGGTAATGTTCCATCATAGTTAAATCAACTGGCTTAAAAACTCTTTGAGTTAAAATATATTTTTTGATCCTATTCAAAGTATCATGTGGATTATCATAAGCTTCCTCTATTAATGCTAACTCTTCTCTTTCAGCAGCATTCAATCTTGCTTTTGAAGAATAAGTATCTTTCAAATTTTCTAAGGCCAGTACTAATATCTTAGTATCATTCTTATAAGTTAATGGAGGGAATGGTATTGGGGAAAAGTTTCTGGATTCAAACCAGTCAACCATTGTAGTAAATATAGCAGTTGCTTCTTCTGGTGTAATTTCTGGACCATTCTTTTCGATTTTTTGCTGTCTATCCTGTTCGTTTTTAATCCATAATCTGGTCAATCTTCCAAGATTTTTTTTAACCATAGTTTTTTCTACATGAGCACCACTAATGATTCTTTCACGATTATAGTGAGCAGCGGAAACCCAGCCATCCGCTTTGGCTTTGATGTACCTTTCAATAATTTTTTTAATAGGTACAGGCATACCAGGCACATCCCAAGGAATATTTGCTTTCCAACATCTCCATGCTTCACTTAAATGCTGTAATATAGTTCTTGCTTTATTTTGTCTTATGCCTTCAGGGATCATGTCTAAAATGTCGTTCATAACAGAAGCTCGCAATTCTAAATCATAATAGGCATCAGTTCTTTGTTTTGTAGTTGTCTTAACAATTTCGTTAGAACGGCCTTCAAATTGACGAGTTAATAAATTTCCTAACCATCTTTCTAATAAAGGAATTATACCTCTCATAAAAAAAATCCAAATTCTCCAAGCAGGTTGCCAAAATCCGCATCCAGGACCTTTGCCAATAATTTTATTAAAACGGTAATATATAACATGTTTTAAATCTTTACATGCTCGTATCTGATGCATCACTTTGTATTTATAGCGGTATATACCAGTTAACTGTCCTAGATGGTTTAAAATATAATAAATACCATCAGCTAATTGGTAAGCATCCACATTTCCTAATCTATGCTGAACGTGAGCATCTACTAGTAACTTTGTCACCTTCAAAATTTCTCTCATTAAGTGGAAAGCATTACCAAATCTTGATTTTTTTCTCTCTTTTGTGGTTAAAGTCTTTGTTGGTTTCAAATTAAAATTGTAATCTAAATGAAGATAAGTTAATCCTTTTTTATGAATAAGCAAATTTAACATATTATGCCCTTGACGGCAAACTTGTAAACCTGCCTCAACCCAATCAATGGTGGTTTGCTGAAAGTACTTAGTATTCCTCAAACTTTTAATTAATTTGGTCTTCTTTCTATTTGATGACTTGGGAGATTTAAGCTCATTTTTCACATAGTTTTTCAATAACTTTTGATATGATATCCTAACTTTTGTGCGATAATCTTCATCAGGATGCTGTAGATACCATCTTTTCACTAGTGCAACATCTTGAGATCTAACCATTTTACCACTACGTCTATTAAAAGGAAATGGAGCATGATATAATGCAAGTGCATCTTTTGAATCCTCCATTACCAAGTCTTTATCATGCATTAATGGCTTTATATTAATAAAAAGTGAGGATTTTTTATTATCATTATTATTGTATGTTTTCTTTGGTTTGTAATGGTCATTATTATTTTCATGTTTCAATATTGGATGAAAAGTATGATCGAAGGAAAATGCAGATAAATCAGGATCTTCAACAGTATTAATTAAACATTGAATTGGATCATTATACCATGTAAGTTCCACAGAACGTGGACGGGAGTTATATAAATGAGGAAATGCAATTTTGTACTCACTTCGTATTGGTGTTCTGATTATAATCCTGTCTATCGAATTAAATTCGTTATAATCTTCTTCATCCTCGTGAGGATATAAGGGTTCAAATTTTGGACCTCCTGGAATGGCGGTATTTATAGCCTTAGAAGTAAAAAACGCCTTCTTATTGAATAAATAATAGTAATTATTATCAATTATTTCATCGCGTAAAGGTATAGAAAGTCTGTGTAAATTGGCCATTGTCGGTAAATCTAAATGCCATTTTTTATATGAAGTCCCATTTACTGCTAAGGTATTATCTTCTAGTGGTCTCGAATCATATATCCAATCAATAACATTTTTATCTTCTTGCTCATCCAAATTTAGATGGATCGAATCCAATGGTTCAATAAGTTCAATATTTTCAGGATATGATAAGGGCAATTCATCGTCATCGAATGCAGGAAATCTGATTCTTTTAAAATGTTTTCTGTCACGCTTTTCTCTTCTCATTGCTATCCACATTGTTGACCATTGAGCAGTGAAAACAGGCTCGATCACTCTTGGAACCTCGTTAACAAATGTAATTGCGCCCGTTGTATGGTATAAAACTTTGACTTCTTTCGTTTGTTCCCATGGTTGTGGCATACTCTCCAGTAACTTTAAAATTGCATGAGGCATATATTTCAAAGCTCCAAGAAAAGCCCTTTTATCATAATTATACCTTTTTGATACCATATCTGTATGGTTCTCAATAATTCTTCTCAAATGTTCAGGAGGCATTTCTGATTTATGTGAATGAACTAACCCTGATGTTTTTTTCTTATTCTTTTTAGTTATTTTTTTCTGTCTCTTTGTTATTCTGGCACTTGAATCATCCAAAAAATGTTTCTTATTATCTTCCTGTTGTCTGTTATATTCATAAGCTGCAGGTGGAGGAGGTGGAGGTAATTGTTTCAAAACAGCATCTTCTTCGTTCCTATCATCTTCAAACTCTTCAATATGGTCATCTAATCCAGGTGGTGGGGGTGGTGGGGGCAGAGATTGTGTAAATTTATTCTTATTATTATTGTTATCCTCTTCGTTAATCATTAAATCATGTGGAGGTGGAGGTGGAGGTGGAATACTTGATCCATTCAACTCTCCATGTTCCTCAAAACCCGGTGGTGGAGGAGGAGGAGGAGGTAACGCTGAGCCAACCATGTTTAAGACTGAAAGGTTGGTGCTATTGCTTGTGTATATAATTACTTTGTTGAATATTCTAATAAATGAATAGTTAAAAAATACTAATTCACTGCTACTAGATATAGAATTTTTCCTACAGTTCAGAAAATTGTAACCTTTTTTATTCATTCTTCGATAAGTTGACTGAATATTTTTACAAGATGAGCTTACTTCACTATGCGAAAAATGTAAATACTGTAATTAAGATGATCATATTAGACGAAAAAGGAATCTAGTCATATTAAAGATATATAACCAAATAAAGTGTTTAATCATTTAATAGGTAATAGAAAGGTCATAGTTTTTTATATTAGCTACTTACATCTATACATTCATTTAAAAAAAAGCTCTAATTTTAATAAAGAAAATTCATAACCTTCTCCTACATTCTCTAGCCATTCCTCTTGCCTCTTCAATATCTTGTGAAGTACCATGTGATACTCCAATAGCATATTTATAAGCTTCTTCATAATTCCTCTTTTTCATTTCATACCTTGCTAACCATAAACGTGCCTTGGCAGTTTCATCTGTTACCAAACCTTCAGTTAATTTTTCAACATTTATACATTTCATCATAAAAATTTTACTATTATCAATATCTTGAATTTGTTCATATAATTCTGCTAATCTGAACAGTAAGGCAGAATCTTGATCAGGGTTTATTGCAAGTGGTAATGCACGTTCATACGTCTTTATCGCATCTTGGATATTCCCAACTTTAGAATAACAATTACCCAATGCTTGCCACATACGCTTATCTAAAGGTTTTAAAGTGCATGCTTTCTGAAAATAATATAATGAATATAAATACATATCTAACACTTCATATGCTTGACCCAACCCATACCAAGCTTTAAAATCTCTTGGGTTAATATCTACTGCACGTCGGTAGCATTCAATAGCAGCTTGTGAGTTTTTCAGTTCAACAAATTCGTGACCCATTAATGTCCAAGCACTTGTATTTTTTTTATCTAACGTTAATGCTCTCCTAAAATACATAATAGATTTTTCATGTTCCTGTCTTGCACTATAATAATTAGCAATTATGCAGCACGTTTCTGGACGAAATCTGTCGACTTGAGAAGAAAATTGAGCTAAGTATGATAATTTTGGATGCTTTTGGGTTACATATAAAACATTTGAATATACATCTAAATCATCTAATCTGTATGGATCGTCTTTGATAATTTGTTCAAATAATTGTTCAGAATTCGTATAGTCCATGTAAATATAGTTAATCAATGCATTTTGTGCTTTCAAATATGAAAAATTTGGAAATATACCTAGTAAGTATTCTAAATCTTCTAAAAATTCTTCAAAATTTCCTTTAAATTCTTGAAACAGAATTGATTTAAAAAATTTTATCATAATATTTGATTGAACTTCCTGTTGCATACCAATATTATGTTGACCTTCTAATAAAAATTTTTCTTCAAAATATTTTAATAAAAGTAATGATTCATCGGTTCTCGATACACAATCTAAAAGTTCTACCCAACAAGTCCAATTGTACGAATAAATTGAAAGTGACTTCAAGAATGATGACATTGCCTTTGTTTTATTATTTTCTGCTTTTTCTATAACCCCTTTCAAATAATATAAACAAGCAATTCCTGAACTTGATTTGCCATCTTCATATTCTCTTTTATTATTTTCTTTTATATCATCTAAATAAAGGGTTAACTCAGTCAAAATTGTTGTTAAAGAAGTTGGGTAACCAGGATTATTATTATTTTTTTGATTGTTACCATCTTGTCGTAGATTTTCAATAGCATTTATACTTGCACTGTTATCGAGATCATCATTTGCAGTAGTAGAAGAATCAATGTTTCCGGTTGTCAATAAGCCCTCAATTTTCTCTTGATATTTTTTATCCCATGATATGTACTCAGCATACAATTTCAAAAACTTTAGTTTGGGATTTTTAACATCTCTTAAAAAATATGCACATCTATCAAATTCTTTGCAATCAAATAAAGTAGATGCTAATAAATAAAGATCATATTCACTTGATGAAAGTCCAATAGGGTTAGGTGAAAAATTGGATTCAAAATACACATTACTGTTTCTATTTCGAAGTGGAGAATCATATTCGACAGAAACTTCTTTATGAGATTCAGGTATAATATTCGACAGATCAACCATACCACATAAAGCTTCCGCAGACCATTTCGATGATTTATGTAACTTCAATTGTGATAACTCACTAGCAGAATTCCTTAAACAGATTTTAACTTCTTGCAAAATCGATACTTGAGAGTTGAAATCCATTATATATGCATTCGAATACCACCTTTCTTTGGCTTTTATGTGTTCCTGAACGTCTGGCGTATTAGTAAAATAAACATTTGTTTCTATCAATCTAATTAAGTGTTTTCAAATTTAGCGGCTCTTCTCATCGATATTCTAATTTTGATATTTCAGATATTTACAGTTAATTATAAAGATATAGTAAAAGGATAAGGAATTAGATACTAGAACTAGCATAGTAGATTGAGATTGAGAGAAGTTGATTAGAAAGTGTGGATTTCAATATGTCATCCAGTAAAGAACTTTATTTTGAATCCCTTTGTATTCAGGAAGAATATTTACAAACAAATTACACTGAATTGAAAAAAGTATTACAAGTTTTGAAAGAATTATCGAATGAAACATCTACAGATGAAGAGAAGATCAAAGCATTACATGAATTGAAAGAGCAGTATTCAAATCTTGTGAGCGCTTCAATTGATTTAAAATATAGTAAATATAATACAAGAGATGCGCAAATAGAAGCAATGAAATATGGCAAGAATGAAAGAGCTGAAAATAAATTGAATAATATAAATAACCTTCAAGATTATATTAATTTAATTGATAATATCAATAAAGATTTACTAGTGTATACAAACTTATTGGGTAGACTGTCCGTGGACTTAGTTAAACAAGTTGAAATATCAGATGTCAACATTACAGAAGTGATAGTCAATGAATGGGTTCCAGCAGAAGAAGTTTCTTCTATTTTAGAAAAATTCGTTACAGAAACAACAGAAACATCTAAATTGAGGACAAAATTAGATGATTATTTGGTTCAAGTAAAGATGAACCGTGCTAAGTACACATTAGAGAATGAACATTCATTGAAAACTACTTTAAATGAACTTAATAAAGAAGTTAATTACTGGAGAAAAGAATGGAATGATATGGAAATGTTAATGTTTGGAGATAGTTCTAACTCGATCAAGAGCATGATAAAGAACGTTGAACTTCTAAGAAGTAAAATTAATACATCTGTTAATGATGTCAAAAAATCTGACAGAGATGTTGTAATGACTTAAAATCAATGGCAGAAAAAGGAGAAATAATAAAACTAAAAAGATAATCACATGTCTATAAACATTAGATACTTCAACAGACTATACGTTACTGTTACTATATAAATTGATATATAAATGAATAGATTTCACTATTAAAATAGTAGTATAATATTTAAGTAGAAGCGCTTTCATAAATTATTCATATAAAGCATTGAAAATTTCAAAGTACTATATTATACGCAAAATAGACTACAATTAGATAAAGAAACGCACCAAGAAGAGGTATTCCAGTCACCAGGTTTAATGATGGTCCATCTGTCACGAACAAGGTATCAATATTGTATATTCAAAAGATGGAACAGTTTCAAGTTTCCTGACAATGCACCAACAGTTGCTGAAAACCAGGCATGGTTGGATCAATTAAATGAAATAGGACAAGGTCAACAAAATGGTATTTCAAGTAGAATGGTGAGTATTAATGGAAGAGAAGAGAATAATTTTAGTGCTGATTATAAATTTCCTATTCAAATACTCTCTACTCCGCCAGAATCTTCTTATATTCGTATTCAAGCAGCTATCGCTAATTTCACATCAATTGCTTATCTTCAAACATTTAATAAAGTTAAGCATGCTCAAACAGGATTTGTAGATATGAAGATTATTAAATGTAAAAGTGGAGCTGGTGGTGATGGTGTAGTATCGTTTTTTAGGGATGCAGGAAGAGCAATTGGTCCACCTGATGGTGGTGATGGTGGTGACGGTGGTTCAATTTATATACAAGCAGTTGCAGGTATGAATTCATTATCTAAAGTTAAAAATACATATATAGCAAACAATGGGAAGGCTGGAGCAGATAGTCAGTTAGATGGAGCTCGTGGGAAAGATATTTTAATAACAGTTCCTTTAGGGACAGTTGTCAAATGGTGTATGAATCCTGTTGAAGTTAAAGAAAAAGTGAAAAAAAATATAGAGAAACAAAGTGGTATTTCTTTGAGAAATATTCTTGAAAATAATTCAATTACATTACAATGTAAAGGAAGGTATAGTGTTGACAGGATGCCTTCCGATATTCAAATGTTTAGAAACTCCTACGAGCCAGGTAAAGGTTGGTTGTTTAAAGACAAATCAGAAGAATTTCACTTAAAGCAAGATTGGTTTATTAATTTAAATAAAAAGGTAAAAACTTACGATACTTCAATTGAACAATCAGAAAGATCAGAAGATGTGTTTCCCTTATACGGTTTAGATCTAAGAAAACCAAGTGAAAGACCAATATGTCTTTTAAAGGGCGGTAAAGGTGGTTTAGGCAATATGCATTTTCTTACACAATTAATTAGAAATCCAAGGTTTGCGAAAATGGGCAGACAAGGTATTGAACAACATTTTATGCTTGAATTAAAAATAATTGCTGATCTTGGATTAGTGGGATTTCCTAATGCTGGGAAGTCTACTATTTTGAACAGAATATCAAATGCAAAACCTAAAATTGGACATTGGGAGTTTACAACATTATCTCCAACAATTGGTACCGTATCTCTGGGGATAGATGAAGACTCATTCACAGTTGCAGATATTCCTGGTATCATTGAAGATGCATCAAAAGATAAAGGGATGGGATTAGAATTCATAAAACATATTGAGAGATCCAAAGGGTGGGTATTTGTATTAAGTTTAGCGGAAGAAAATCCATTATCTGATTTAAATATCTTAATTAATGAACTTGGTGGTCTGGAAAGAGTTAAACAAAAAAATGCATTAATTGTTTGCAATAAAGCAGATATTTCATTAAACGATCCAAAACAAATGGAAAAATATCTTGCTGTGAAAAGGTTTTCTGATGATAACCAATGGGATTCTATACCTATCAGTGCATTAAATAATGAAAACATCGATATTTTAATTCAGAAAATGGCAGATTGTGCAAGAAATGACAAAAAAAAAAAGCAAAATTAAAAGTAAATAGTCGAGAATAGTATATCTATATCTCTAACAGATAGATAAAGCATATACATACATGTACATAGATGGTTATATAGTAAGATTTAAACAAACGGTATAACTTTTTTGACATACTTGTATCTATCTTTGTATGTATTTATATTGAACATTTTTCAATATTTCTACTACGCTTCACAGCCAAAGTCATCTCATCGCAAAATAAAAAATTTCACAGCCATATAAGAAAGGTTTTATAACTAATTATGCATCAACAGAATATTTCAATAGTTGTTATTTCTATATAGATGAATTTAAAATTGGTATACTAGGTGACAAAATACTTAGAATTTGTGTGTTATAAATGTCAAGAGCTAAAGAGGTTCAAGAGAAGTTAGATCTTCAGGCTAAATTACAGCTCTCATTCAGTAACAATACAAGCAAAGTGTTAAGTTGGTTAACTGGTAAAGGCGATGCTTCAAAAGATGTGAAAGAGTTGGATAATAGTAAATATTCTTTTCTCCAACTTCCCGTTGTACAGGTTGGCTCTGGATTAAATTTAGGATTGTCAAGAGATGATATAAACGCTGATGATATTAATACTATTGGTGATTTTATCAAAAGTGATAAAAAAGTTAATACGTTATCCAAACAAAAGAGAAAATTTGATGATTCTAATACTAATAGAAACAGTATATATAGAATAGCCAAAGATGATACAAAAGCGATGCAATCATTAAAACATAAGATGAGAAAGACAGAAAGAAATGCGAGAATAAATAACAACTCTGCTGCTGCAAAATCTAAACCTCAATCGATGGTAAATAACTCAAAAAACAGTAATAATAGTAATAATGATAATGCTAGTTCCAGTGATGATGACGAACCTCGTGTTACTAGAGCAACTAAAAAGACATACGGGCTTTTATTTGATAAACGTAAGAAAGGAAAGAAATAGACAAGACCTTACAAACATGGAATTGATTATTTGAAGAGTTATCTATTCTTCATAATTACAATGGGTTACTCCAATAAAAAGAACTGACCACTTCCACCTTGTATTTGAGTTGTGCAGTTGATGGATGGAACAAATTCATCGCATGCAATTTATTGTATTAGAATAAATCTCACAGCTATCCAAAGAGGCTCTGATAGACACTGTGTTGAGGCAAAACATAACATTTATTTCCATATATATATATATGTGTGTGTGTGTATAAAAGATTAAAAATACTAAGTTTATGTATAATGTTTCTATATAAATGTAACCATTTAGGTAGTTAAGAAATGTCTTATAACATATTTCGGAACATCTCAGTTTTTAAGCTACAAATTTTGATTTGCCTTAGTTAAAAAGGTCAAAATAGATATTTATCTGTTATAGCTTATCTTTTTATTGTTAAAGCATACAAAGGTAATAAAAAACATTGAATAATCAACAATGGTAAATATACAACTGAAATATTCGCTTCCATTTCAATCTTTCTTTGACACTTCATTTTTCCAAGAGCTTTCAAGATTAAAATTAGAAGAATTAAAATTAGATACAGATGCTCAGTCATTACGAACACAGGTAGATCTCTCTAGTCCAAGTGGTAATACATCGATATATTTAAGTGCACAAAGTTTTGAGAGTGCTGATGAGTTAAAAGATAATGTTTTGAATTTATTGGGGTCGATATATAATTATAATACGGTAGAAGAATTTAAAACATTGGATAAGCAACAATTTTTGAATAATAGAGCAACAGAATTATATGAGAAGGGTAAACTTAATATAAATGATTCAGTAGGATTTGATATTATTAGTTTTGCAGATTTGAAAACTTATAAGTTTGTATACTGGTTGTGTTTTCCAAGCTTTCGTCCAGATAACCTTGAATTTATTTCCACAAACAATGCATCGATTGAAGATGCTGGTCCTTATGTATCATGGTTCGATGATAATATAGATTGCTGGGTGGCATTATGTGATTCTGAAATGAACATATCGAAATATTCGAAGGATTGTTTTAATAAAAATATGACTTTATTAATTAGGGATACCAGTAAGATGGAGTCAATACCTTCAGCATTAACAAAGAATTTTTTGAGCATAATACACTATCATCATCCAGATATAGATGAAATAAATACTTATTTCATAAGAAAAAGCAATACCAGTTTCAAGATGAAAATTCATTTAAAGGAAACAAATAATAATAAGAGTTTTAAATTAAAATCTAATGGTTGGGAACGAAATTCGTTAGGAAAATCCGCCCCAACTGGTATTGATTTAAGTGCTTTGATCGATCCATTAAAGATTACCGAGCAATCTGTGGATTTAAATTTAAAACTTATGAAATGGAGAATTGCACCAGATATAAATCTAGATATAATAAAGAATTCGAAAGTTTTATTGTTGGGGGCAGGTACCCTAGGATGTTATGTAGCACGTTGTTTAATGGCATGGGGTGTTAGACGTATAACCTTTGTAGATAATGGAGTAGTGTCATTATCCAATCCAGTAAGACAATCGTTATTTGACTTTACTGATAGTGGAAAACCAAAGGCTCAGGCGGCTGCAGATCAACTAAAGAAAATATTTCCTCTCATTGAAACAAAAGGGTATCATTTAAATGTTCCTATGATTGGACACATCATATCAGACCCTGAAGTCGATAAGAAAGCATATTTAGAATTGAAAACCTTGATTTTAGACCATGATGCAATATTTTTACTAATGGATTCCAGAGAAACAAGATGGCTGCCTACTGTATTAGGAAATGTGGAAAACAAAATTGTAATAAATGCAGCCCTAGGATTCGATAGTTACTTGGTGATGAGGCATGGTAATTATTATGGCGCTTCTAAAAATAGACTAGGATGTTATTTCTGTAATGATGTAGTGGCACCCACAGATAGTTTGACAGATAGAACTCTGGATCAGATGTGCACAGTAACTAGGCCAGGTGTTGCTTTGTTGGCAGCTTCACAAGCTGTTGAACTTTTTGTTTCCCTTTTACAAAATGAAAAGCAAAATGATATTTCAATAGATGAAAAGACAATCTTGGGTGATGTGCCACATCAAATTCGTGGTTTTTTAAATAAATTTACCACATTAAAATTAGACACTCCTGCATATAAGTATTGCTCTGCTTGTAGTTCACCGATAGTAGAAAATTGTAAAGAACTAGGATGGGAGTTTTTGAAGAATGCACTTTCTGATCCAAAATTTGTTGAAAGACTTAGTGGATTAGAAAAAGTTCAAAAGGTGGTTGAGGATATGATGTCTAACACGTTTGATTGGACAGATGGTGAAGATGAGGATGGTTTTGATATTATAAATTAGACTTTACTTTTACACCAATACATATTTATACTTCTCTGAGCAACAGCGGTATAATCTATACTCCAATAGTGGTTACTTTATTAAAATGTTAAATATATTTATGAATACAAAATAAATAGATTATATTTTCTTAATTAATAACATATTAATAGATGCATGCGTAGGTTATTCTTTTTCTTTAAATTATTTGATCATTATTTTTTTCAGCTTCCAAAAACTATATTCCTTAAGACATTTCAATATCATGTTCTTCTGGGTTTTCTTTAGCTTCGTTTTCTTTAACTTCTTTCACTAATTCAGCAGTTTTTTCATCACTATACACTTTAAACCCATCATCTTTTGTTACACTACTTAACTGAGTATTATTTTCATCTAATTTTTCCTCCATCACTTGTTTTAAAATTTTTAGTACTAATAATTCAGCTTCTTTTAGTGTTAGAGAAGAATGCCATTCATTTTGTAATTCAGATTGGGCACCTTCTGAACCTGCACCAATTGCCTTAGCATTGTAACGATAAAATGTTCCTGATGGTTCAGCATGGAATAATTGATAACCTTCATCTTTATCATAACCAGCAATCAATAAAGCTACACCAAATGGTCTCGACATTAATCTTTCCTCACCTGAAGCACCTTCACCAAATCTTAATGCTAAATCACAAACTGACTGAGTTAATGATTCTACATTGATATTTTCATCATAGTATAAATTATGAGTAATTGCAGATGTTCTTGCATGTTCGATCATTGATCTTGCATCAGCAGTTAAACCACTCATAGCACAACCAATATGTCTATCAATTTCTACAATTTTTTCAATAGAATCAGATTCTAATAAAGGAGAAGTGGCTCTTTTCTCCACACCTAATACAACACCTTCTTTGGTTGCAATACCGATTGCTGTTGAACCCAATTTAATTGCTTCTAAAGAGTATTCGACTTGAAATAATCTACCTTCTGGAGAGAATGTGCTTACACCACGATCATATTCACTTCTTGTTAAAAACATGGTTAACTTATATGTGTCAGTGGTTATTTATTCGTTCAATTTCTTAACCTTAAGACTAATTGGTATCGACTAGTCAAGATGTAACGGAATATGTAATCTTTATACAGTCTATACCAATAACTGACTTATATATACTGTTTTTTGCCACCTTATAATTTATTCAAAAGATCTTAATTTTGATTACCTAAATCTAAAATTTCAGAATATAATGTGTGTATCATATAATACGACGAGTATATGTTAATTGCATAGTAGTTACTAAATATAAGACAGAACAACATCTATAGTCAATCCATATGTTGAAGGTACGAAAATATCTAATACCTTGAAGTAGTACAGTATATGATCTAAAGCAAGACTAGTAGTGTGTGTTTTTTCCAAATATTGCAAAAATTTATGTTTTGTTCTTCAAAAGACCTTTTTATAATTAAAATGACATTAACAAGTTGAAAAAGTTTAAAAAAAATGTAAGACTTCCAATGGTTTTTCAAATTGGTATACTTTCAGTTGATATAGTTAACTGATTAACACAAAACAATGCCCATTATTTCACTGCAAGAGTGATTACTCTGATACTCATCTAAAGAATATGAGACGTTTTCTAAAATTGCGGGTGTGTCGTCGTTAAACTGCGACACCTTAAAGGCTTGTCCTAAAACCAAACAACCACCTACCTTTACCACTTACTTATTTTCCAATTAACCCCTCTTGTGAACTCACTTCAAAGCTAATACTTTCCACTGTTTATCGTACTGAACAAATATTATAAGAAGAGCCCTGTATTTTATTGCTCTCCCCTTTTTCGCCTTTTTTAGTAGAGTGAGTACTTCTCATGATCGGAATTCCACTAATTCCAATACAAGAATATAACATTCAAGTTTTATTTGTAAGATATTTATTTATTCTAAAGATTAAAAATAGAAAATAAGGCACGATTAACCTCAATTTGTCCTCTATTTTGCTTTCTTCTTGATAGGGAGCGAGTAGGAAGGAATACGAGTGAGAGTAAGAGTAAGAGAGAGAATATCAAAAGTTAAAAAGGATACACTTTTCCTGAAACTATCCCATCTCATGACGAAATCGATCTTAAAAGGATATATTGTTACGATCAATCAAGTAATTCTTAAATTCATGTTGTAGTAACCGCACCTAACATAATTATTGTTAAGTCATTTGGAAGAGTTTTTTCAAATAGTATGTAGGTAAGGTTTGACGGACATGTTAATAGAAACATTTTAACTATAGAGAGGTTTATTTCTAGCCATGGGGTATATGAAAATTCTATTTTATTGATTATTATTATTTTTTAATTTTTAATTGTATTTAAATGGTTAAAGTTCGGTTTATTCTTATTCTTGAAACTGAATTATTCTTTTTCCCCTTTCAAATATTGTATGTTGTACTTTGATATTCTTTCTCTGTTTTTTTTAAATTGAAAGACAAGAGTAAGATATTTAATCGTATTCAATATTCTTTACTAAAAAACACACACATTAAGAGTTATAATTCTCTGCTTGATTAGCTAATAAACTTCATCATGACTATTTCTAAAATTTTTGCCAGATCCGTCTACGACTCTCGTGGTAACCCAACTGTTGAAGTTGAAATTACAACTGAGAAAGGTTTATTCAGATCGATTGTTCCATCCGGTGCTTCAACTGGTGTCCATGAAGCTTTGGAAATGAGAGATAATGATAAATCCAAATGGTTAGGAAAGGGTGTTTTACATGCCGTAGCAAATGTTAACAATGTCATTTCTCCAGCTTTAATTAAGGCTGACTTGGATGTCAAAAATCAAAAATCCATTGATGACTTCTTATTAGCTTTAGACGGTACCGCTAACAAAGCTAAGTTAGGTGCTAACGCTATCTTAGGTGTCTCTTTAGCTGTTGCCAGAGCCGCTGCTGCTGAAAAGCATGTTCCATTATATAAACATTTAGCTGACTTATCTGCTTCTAAGGCTTCTCCATTCGTCTTACCAGTTCCATTTTTGAACGTTTTGAACGGTGGTTCACATGCTGGTGGTGATTTAGCTTTGCAAGAGTTTATGATTGCCCCAACTGGTGCTTCTTCTTTTACTGAAGCTTTAAGAATGGGTTCTGAAGTTTACCATAACTTAAAGTCTTTGACCAAGAAGAGATATGGTGCCTCTGCCGGTAATGTCGGGGACGAAGGTGGTGTTGCTCCAAATATTCAAACCGCTGAAGAAGCTTTAGACTTAATTGTTGATTCTATCAAAGCTGCTGGTCATGAAGGTAAGATCAAGATTGGTTTAGATTGTGCTTCTTCTGAATTCTTCAGAGACGGTA